>VZSZ01011507.1:0-110193 GCA_013398815.1 Ibidorhyncha struthersii | reverse complement strand
TGGTGCTGGCCATGGGGATGCGTGACCTGTCACCCTCCTCCACCCACGTGTGTCCTTAGCAAGTAGAACTAAAGGCGGGGAGTATTTATGCTGAACCAACAACTGTCATGCTTCTCCTCCCTTGGCTCTGATTACCTCCAGAAATTTATAGAACAAACCTAGAGAGGCTGCTGTCCTCCCATGTTTTAAATGTCCTTCTCTTTCACTCATGATGTGAGGTTTTTCCAGTGCCGTTAGTGCTACCTTTAGTTTGGACTGGGGGACTGGCTGTAAAATGATTTGTAATTGTATTTGGGATCAAACCTTGCTTCTTTTAAGGTAGGCAGCCCACGGGATGGTTAGGGGAGGCTCTCTGTTAGTCAGCAGAGCTATTTAGCTATTGCAGGTGCTGCTGATGTACTCCTGGTGCCCACGTTATCCGTGTGGTGGAGATACCTTAGGAATAGGAGCTATAGATGCCCTAAGGGAACAGGCATCTCCCCCAGCCACGCTTGAAATGCAGAGCTTTAATGAGCTCCACATTCTCCCTTGTTCAAAGAGAGCCCCCATGTCCTTGTTCCACTAACATCTACTTTAATTAGCTCATTCATTTTCCAAGCATTTGCATAGGGGATGATTGAGGAATTAGAATAAGTAATTTTATGAATATTGCTATGAATAGTAAATGTTGTTCCTATTAGAATGGATAGTTAATAAAACATTTTTACTTCTTATTGTATGCTCGTGCTCTATTTTCACATAAAGCAATGAAAAACAATCAAACAAATACTTACTTTCAAAACGGGAAAATGCTGTTCAATCCCTAATCAAAGAAGCTATGATAAAGTGGTTATTGCTTCAGTGAGTCAAGTTGTTCAAGTGAAAGTGAAAATAAGATCAAAATTAGGAAATAATATCCCAATTCATTTTTGGTAGAATGCTTTAATTACGAAAAGCAGAAGCAAGAGCTTTGAGGTATATAGAAATTAATTTGTTAGTTAAATTACTATACATCCAGGAAAAGATGAGGACAAAAGGGAACAAATAGTAATTAAAAGTGCAACACTTGTTTGAAGCAAAAGCAACGCTGCAGATGGTACAAAAGTCATGTGCATGGGGGATAATCACAGTTCTCAGATACCCTGAGATAAATTCAATTCTCACTTATTGTTTGTTTGCAAGTAATTTCATCCCACAGACCTAGGATAGATATCTTAGATTATCTTCACCTGTAAGCAAATCTCTGTTTAAAAACAAGAATTATGGTTGTCATGAATTCCTGAGGCAAAGAGATCCATAACTTGATGCAAATGGGGTGGGGTGGGGGTGTGTAAGTCACTGAAACTGCAAAGAAGCTTTTGTTTCTGAAAGCCACAGACAAAAAGAATGTATTTAAATTGATATTTTATCTCCCACGAGCCAGTTCCAAAGATCATTAGTGTGGATGTAAAGGATAATTGAGGATATTGCTCGACTACAATGATGAACGCTAAATCCTGACCTTAGAGCAGACATCATAAGGCAGAGCAGCATGAGAGAAGATTTTAGATCAGGGGAGCTGATAATGAGAAAGAGTTTTATTTTTCAATGTCTGGATCTCTAGCTGCAATGCACATGATCTAAACAGTAGACTGAAGTACTCGTGGGTGTTGAATAAACTCTGTGAACCCTCTTCGTGGTTGCAATCGAGTTCCTGCTGAACGAGGATTTGCCTTGACCGTAACTGGAAAATGTCAGTTAACGGGTGTAGTGCTCAAAGGCACTCTGCCTTCTTGGTATGAGACTGTTGGCATACATCAGTGGACACAGATCAAATCCAGGCAAGATCCTCCCCTCCGCAAGCACAGGTGCAAGGAAGCCCACTGCTACAAGGACACTGAGTAGCAGCTTGCTTGGTGGAGAGGTGGAAGAAGCTTTCACCTTGGCTGTGACACTGCTGTTTGATCCCAAAATATGATAAATACTATAATGAGTAATGAATATGTTAAGATAGCCTCGTTCAGTGGTGTTTTCTCCTGGATTAGCAAGAATTTCCCTTTTATAGCGCATGGATCTGCCTTGCAGATCCCCAAAATTATGCCCTTTGGGAGCAGCTTCCCTAAAACGCTCAACACCTAGAAAAGATCACACCTGCTTGGAGCAGGCTGGGGGCTCAGACATCATCCTACCTCCTAATGACCTCCGCTATTACAACCAAAGGGCAAAAGTCATTAGCTGGGAACAAATGGTTGCTTCTCCCCTCAGTAAGCCTCTGGTGCGTGTGTGCTATGACTTCAGAGAGTAATGAGGGAACAAAAAGTTTTATTCCACAGCCTTGGAGCTGCAGAGATGACTTCAAAAGCTCATATGAAAATGAGCCATGAAGAGGAAATCCTGAGTCTGTGACTACAGCCGGGCACTGGAGCACCCAGAGAAGCAACGCAGGCAGCTCTTATGCTGAAGTTGTTCAGCCAACCTCACACAGAGCTGCACAGAGCACTGCACTTGAACAATGGGCTGTGGGAGAGGGGTTCTTCACCTGAGGATGAGTCCTGAGCAAAGTAAGCAGCAGAAAAATCTTAAATGCTGAAGTTAGAGTCACTGGTGCCTCCAAGTAGTGCTGCTTCTGGTGATTTAAATAATGCAGGATTGTCAAGAACTGCAAAGAAGAAGAAGGAAAAAAAATCCCAAACCCTAGTGATATGTGTCAAATCTCAGCTTCAAGGCAGGAGTAAGCTGTTATGTCCTATAATGCTGTTAATTCTTTTGTATTCCTTAATCTTTTTCAAAAGTCCTTGGAGCCCAGCCAGCCCAGAGCACATATTGTAAATCACTGAAATTTGTGGTATATAGCTCTCAGTACATTTCACTTGTCAGATTTAAAGTCTGTTTTGGGAAACAGTCTGAGGATTACCTTCTGTAGAAAGTCTTCTTTACAAAGTACACTAGAAAAAGTGCAAGTGGGTCCACGTGAAACACTGGGTATAGATGTGCAAGCAGCCTTGACACACAGCAAACATCCCATCAACCTGTCCATGTCTTGGAGCCATTGCTTGACACCACAGAATCTGGGTTAGGATGGGGTTGAGGAGTGGGTCAAACAAACACAGATGTGATGTCAATGGGCATCTCTGGAGATTTCTGCAGGATTTGGCGGTTCCTTTGCTCCCTCCAGTGACAGGTCCTGCTATGGCTGGCACTGGCCAACAGCTGTTTTTCAAACAGGCTCATAGACTTTTGCTTTACCTTATTGTTACCCGTTTTGGCCCTGCCTATGAAACTTGGTTCTGACTTTAAAATCAAGGGTCATGTCAGCAAAGCAGTTCAAAGGCTTTTGGTCCAGCCTGGCCTCACCTGCCCATTGCTCTGGAAAGCTCCAGAAAAGAGAGATGTTGTGGCCAGCTTTACATTCATCTGCCCATTAAACTTTTGAAGACTATTGTTCCTAAAGCTCAGTTCTTTTCAATCAAGGACCCCAGTTCCACTTTTCCTTCTGGAGTCAACACTGCCATGGCAGCCACTTTGGTCAATGAGTTCCCTTTGGGTCTGAAACTCCACCACAGGACATCATTACTTCTGCATTTAGGACTGAAGCTCTGGCACTTGGTCTCCGTGCCCCAAACCACAGCCCAGAGCATGTAGAAATACTTACAGGAGTGGATCTTCGGGTGAGAAATGTGTTGGAAAGAGCAACCACTTAAACAGATCCTGGCACAGTCTTAGTGAAAGTTTCAAGAAATGAGCACAATATTAATTCTAAACTGCCTTCAGCATAAACTTTTGGATAGGAAGCAGTGAAGAAGAAAAAGTAACGTAGCCCTAATACTATCGGAGTAACAAAGGAATACTAAAAATATTCTCAGATGTGATTATCTTTGCAGATAATATTAAAGACTGCGAGGCCCAAAGGAAATTACAACACACACTGGAGATTAAGCAAGCCGTCTCCCGGCTGACTGTGCTGTCTACTCTACCGTACTCAGCTATCACTCATTAAACTGTGCAGTATATATTTCTTGCATAGCAAAGGCAGTCGTATTCATAGAAGACTCGCAGAGTGTGCGAGCTGTCACTTTATACATAACCTTGTTAGTTAATGACGTCTATTTAGATTACCTGCTTGGCTAACCCAAGTCAGGCTGCAAGAGTAGGTTAGGTTTCCACACAGGAAAGCAGCATCTGGGCCTTATTGCAGTGCTGCTCTCAGAAGAGTCAAAACAGGTACAATATCCACGTGTAAACTTCTTATTTGTGGCAACTCCGTGAATACCGATGGCCTTGTTTGCTGTGTCTGGAGCCTCGGTGTGGACGCATCAGCAATCCTGCATTTTGGGGGCACCTAAAGGGACTGCGGCACAGTCAGGAGGACATGAATCATGCCGTCAACATATAATTTCTGTGCAACATGTCTTTTACTCTGGTGGGCTAAATTTTTTTAGGTTTAGGCAGGGGGCCACAGGGTGCTTGCCTGTGCAAAGCTGTGAGAGGAAGGTGGCTCTTAGATTGCTTGTGAAAATTCATCGGACTGCACGCAGTTCTGCAGAGCCCGTTAGCACAAAAAAAGGAATTACTGTGCACCACAGGCTGATGTTCAGACGAAGTGAGCAGCTGGTCCTAAAAGACCAAAGACTAATGCAACAAAAGGGTTTACTCCCCAGGCATGGAAAATGCTGGGTTGGGGATGAAACTCCAGCAGGTTTATTATAAAATAGTCATCTTGGCCAGAGAAGTGAAGATCAACTTCCAGGGAAATGTGTGGGTCCTCATTTTAATTTCAAATTCTGTTTAACTACAGTGCTAATTACCATTTAAAGCCAAAGGCTTCTGTTCACATTTGAGAATCTTGCAAGCAGGGTTTTTAGAGCCTTTATGATTCACCTTTAAGTAGCTGGCAGTCATCATCGTCGCATCAAAGTTTAATTTGCTCTGCACCAGTACAAAGTCCTTACTACTTGGTTGGCAAGGATGCTTGGGTTAATTACTGTCTACCAGGAAAAGGACAAATTAAATGTAAATAGCCAACAGGTCCAACTAAATAATGAAAGAATTGCCTGTTGCATCACACGCTGGGGTTTGCACCTATTTAATCTTAGTGTATTAATGTATAATGAAAATATATTTTCTCTTCTTTAAATGTATTTGCAATGTTTGCATAAGAAATGAGACAGAGGTTTTACTAACTAAGCCTAAACTTGCATTTGTCTCAGTGTAATCCAAAGTAGCAATCATTTCAGCTGCAGCATCGCTGGAGGGTGTCAGCCCGGAAAAGGAGTGGTCACCGCTCCCTGGTGATGCCACAAGTGATGTCCCAAAGCTACTGCCATGGGGGGTGGATGTTCCTTATCTAAGGATGCGTGAAGCTGTGCTTGCACAGTTGGGATGGTGACCAGTGGGGTCAAAAGGAAAATCGGCCCAGTTGGTAGATTTGATCCTTTGTATGTCTCTTTGTCAAGCATGTAGATAGAACAGTGATAACATTGAATTTTTCACATCCTTTCAGGTAAGTACCACTCTCTTGTCTGCAAAACATTTTGCTATTCCTGCCCTCATCTTTTTCCTTCAAAATGGTCTTTTCTGATTTCATTATGTGCTTTGCCCTGCTTTTAGTACTGAGTTTGGTGTCTCCTGCTCCATGCGAGAAGCTCTGGGGACTGCTGTAGCTCTAGAGACATAGGCCTCTCGATTTTAATTTCCAGTTTCATCATGGCCCCCCAGGTTCAAGAAAGAGGATTCTGAACACCAGTGCAAAAAATCACAGAGTCAATGTCTGGCACAGTCTTGCCTGAAATATCCTAAGACAAAGCTTTGCAAAATAAAAAGTTTACTAATACAAAGAAAAAGCCTACAGAAAGTTACTCCCCACAGCATTTTAGTAAGATGTCAGAAGATAGTAGAAGTCAGAAGGACTTTTCAAAGGGCTTCATAATGTGAAAGGAAAGGAGAATATTTAACGTAGCTGTTATATGTGAATGTGTTTCATTTATGACCAAACACTAGTCTCCACCTCTCCACAAACACTCTGACTTCTATATGCTGTAAGGATGCACTGAGCACCTATAAAATATGCTGTAAGAATATAGGCAATTCATCTGGAAAATGACTACAATTCCTTCTTTTGACACAGAATCAGGGAAGTCATATGCCACTTATTTGGAAAGCACTTAAAAATTAGTATATATATGTATATTACTTCAGATGTTAAAAAAATAGAGTAACCTGCCCAGAGGTATAATAGAAAACTCTGCTTGATGCTTGTCATAAAAGCCATAAAGCAGATATAGGTTGAAATATGTAATGGTCAGAAGGGTGAACCAAGCAAAGTATCAAAAAATTCTGAGCTTAGCCCTGGTAAAACTCACCTGGAATGTTCATGGCAAACCTCATCGCAGAGGGAAAATGCAAAACTAGCAAAAATTCAAGGAAAGGAGGTAAAAGAAGATTCTGGCTTGAAAGAACAGATTTGGTGAGCCACGGCTGAAAAGGTGAGTACAGATACCCTGGAAAAAGAGACGCATGTTATGGGCATATCAGCATTTAGCAGGTAACATGGCCCGGAGAAGATAGCTTGGGAAATTCTGCCTCCCCCCTCTAAACACTAAAAAGAAAAATGTTTTTATACGCAAAACTGTGCTTTCCCCATGGAACTCACCACTTCAGCAAGTCGATGAAATTAAGAACATGGCAAGACCTAGAATTAGTGGCTAGGATGAATATTAGGAATATCCAGAGCGTCTGCAATTAGCCATAACAGAAATGCTGTGGAAGAGATGAAAATTCACGTTTTACCACTCAAAGCAATCCCTAGCTATAAAGGTAAAACCTCATTTGCTTAGTGGATTATTCCTCATCTGTTTAGTTCAGACTCCAGCATTCCTTTGAGGCATCTATTATAAATTCTTGTTGTCAGAAACAGTACTTCTTTATGTGAACATTGAGTCTAGTTCTATGAGTTGGGGTTTTTTGAGCTTAAAAAGTGCATCTTAACGTGAGAAATACCTGCAAAGTAACTCTCAGAATGTGTGAGTTACAGGGAACATTTACTTTTTTATTTCTTTTCATGACTGACGTGAATCTGCACCTTATATTTATAAGTTGGATTTTATTTTATTTTTTTTTAGCTAAGCCTTATGAAACACGAAGTTTGCAATTTTGCACTATATGCTAAGGCTACAGTCCACAAATCCAAACCATAGCTATATTCATAGCTTCACGGTCAGGTTGGAAGTCTATTATATTTTTATCTCTGCATGCATTATGTCCACTTCCAGTCATACAGGAGGGCTTGTTTCTAACCCAAATGGAAACACTTAGACTGATTTCCCTCCTAGACAAGTCCGATTTGACTGATTTCATGTTTTGCCTTTCTTGTCAGCTGAGACTCAGACACTTCAGTTCAGCTCTGTCTTGACTTTTCCCACATAATGTGAAATGAGTTTTCCATAGGCTGGAAAATAATAATAATAATTTTCAGTATCCTTGTGAAAGATTTCAATTCAGAAAAGACTGTTTATTTGGGCAGCTTTGGGGAAGGCAATGATAGTATTTCTTTTCATTTTTTTTTTTTCTTTTCAAAAAAGATGGATCCAAATCTTCAAATCTTCATGCTCCCACCCCAGCAAAGCCATTTTTCAGTGTGGGTGTCCCATCCAGCACGGTGCGGCTCACTGGCTGGGCACTTTGCCACCCTCCACTCACCACAAATAGAATTTTTACTATATAATATCTTTCCTCCTTAGTCTATGCAGAGAGGGATGGCTGTATGTAATTTCCTTATCTTTCCTAGGTGTGCTTTCCTAGGTGTTCCCAGCTTTATAATGTAATTTTCCCAGCACTGTTTTGAACATTTCCAGATTCTTGCTAATAGTTTTCCCTCAGTTCTTGCTCCCAATTAACCTTTCATACTCCCTTTAATCCAGTAAACTGCACTTTCCACCATTTACATTTTTTATCTTACTAATTGGTTTTTTTCATCTCCATCTTTTGATTTCAAATCTAATTATATTGTTATCGCTGGTGTAAAACTAGTAGGTTATTGATAACTTCTGTTCATTACTAAATTAAACTCTGCCTTATCATTGTTCAGTGCTTAGCACTCTGATGTGGAAATCAACCTTCGCTCAGCTCTTCAATCCTTTCCACTGTTTCCTGAGGCTTGATTTACTAAATATCTTGTGTTAAATCATTCTGCCCAGCCTTCTTCAATAACAAAATGCAGCCATAGCTTTGTCCAGGCTTTATTAAAAATACATGACAAGCAGCAAGAGATTAGCCTGTCGCTCTGTGAAAGGTTCAAGTGTTCCTAAGTAAAACTGCATATATATTGTGAGGGAACAGAAGAAACGATTCTCCAGGAACCTTCAAAATCTTAGAGTAAATGCAAAATTTCTGTAGTGCTTGTGGCACAAACATCCCTCACACATTTGCATATATGCCACCTTTTGTCTCACAGAGTAAGAAATTTTTAGCATATTATGTATTCTTGTGCCTACAAAATCTGAGAGCCATTGGGTATTCCTTGCGACCCTGTGCTTTAGACAAATAACCTGAACACTAATTTGCATCCACGTTGGCAGAGACGACTCTGTAAAACCAAATAATTGGGTGGGTTCTTTTGCTCAAAGCCAAAGCTGATCGCGAGTTTTTCATATAACGGTAAAATAAATGTTCTGACTATCATAGACTAGCAAATGTTATATATAAGAAAGGGCTCTTTCCAGGGGAGAAGAGAAAAACAAAACCATCAGCAGAAACCTGAGACTGGACATAACTCACTCGAGACACACACCAGTATTTGGCTCTATTTAGGTGATCTGAAGACTGTGGATATAGGAAATCCCACCCAAGTGTGCTGGCTTTCGGTGGATTTTCCTGTCCAGATGGATTGATGTAAGGTGATTGCTATCTTCTTTTCTCTTTCCACTCGGATTTCAATATTGGCACTTGCAGGGTTAATTTCCTTCAAAGCTTACAGAGCAGGTAATTATTTCACCACACTGTGCAGTAATGTTTTTTCTTAAGGACTGAAATGTTGCCTTTTCTGTGTTCCTCCTTGTAGTTCACCAAACTTCCAAGCCAACAAATCACCATCATCTGATACTCGTAAATACCAGATTTCTGGACACCCTTAGTCGCCAAGTAATAAACTCAATTGAATTGAATTAAAACTTTCTTGGAAATACAACTCAGGCAATTTCTAATCAGAGCAATATTGCAAAGGCTACACCAGCTGACCTGACAAATCTTTATTCCACAATGATTAACTCATCCCAGATTGCATATACTTAGCTTTTGCTGCAAGAGGCAAAGCCCCTTGTTCAAAACAAGCGCAAATCATGTGTGGAAAGCACTCCAGTGGAAAGTGAGGGTCATCTTACTTCTCCAGCACAAAAGAGAAGAATTTTAAAAAAATTAGAGATACTCAGTTACTAATGGTGAAGGGCCATGGAAGTTCATCGAGAGCTCTGAAGGGCAATATGATACGGAATAAGAAATAAAGTTAGGTATCAGCTGCATAGGAATGAAATTGAACTGGACATTCATGTTACAGAAGAAGAAAATGACTAATGGGATGATCAGACAAAGAGATCAAAAGCAAGGAGGGCAACTGCCAGAAAATTATTTCCAGCAATTACTGGACAAGACAGGACTGGAGCTTTCTCATGACGGGAAGATAAAGCCAGGGTCTTGCTAGTCTTTCAGAGAAGAATATTTAGAAGATAAGATGGGCCAATGTCAAATTTAGTGTAATTTTGCTGAAATTACTTGAGAAACTCAAGAGACTGATGTAGTCCTCTGAGTTCAAAGTTCTGCAAGGGCTGAAATCCTTTGCAAGGTGACAGTGATCTGGAAACAGGGTACGGAGCTTTACCAGCTGCAGCACCCATTTCACCTTGGTCAGTAATTTATCTTACTGACTTTTCCAGGTAACTCATATAGTATCTTGGCATAATGTTGTGACACCAGGGAACATCATCCCTTCTATAAAATTACAGAAAAAGTTTAAAAAACCGCCTTCCCAAGCCTAGCACAGCCCCTTTGCCACCAGCTCCAAAGATGCAGGTATCAAGTTATTATCCTTACTGAAAGATTAACCAAACCCAAACAATTGGATAACATGCTTTGCTTGTTCCCAGGCAGCACATAGGTTTAGATCCCAGCCTCTCCCTTTCTCCTTTAAGTGAGAGTCCTCTAGTTGCCTTTTATGTTTTCTTTTTTTTTTTTAACACTGGATTTTTTTTCCTTCCTGCTGTCTTGAGGACTGATAGATGCTTTGTAAGTGAGATTGAGCAAATGAAATGAGAGAGTCCCTTGCACTTTCCAGTGTAAGCTGCATTGCAAAGATCCAGGCTGAGCTTCTCCATCTTCGGACAACTAAGAGGAAGAGTTGCTGTCCAGATGGACTTGAGCAACTCTGTTCTGGGTGTAAGAGTTACATGGATCTTTTGGTTTGGGGTGTTTTGTTTTTGGTTTTTTTTTTTTTTTTGGAAGAGCAGTGGATGTTAAGGAGTGGAATATCACTAGTCAGGTAGAGCACAGAACAATTGAAGCTAATGAGTACTCTGCAGTCTTTGATAAAATGTAGACTAGATCCTCTACTAGAATGAGCTCAGGGACAACTCAGCCTTCAGGGAAGCTTCACCCATTTGCACCTGCTTAGATTCTGTGGCTTAAAAACTGCTAAGTCCTTTGCTACCATGAGGCTTATTTTGGGAGCAGTCAAGGTATGTTACCATTTAAAGGAGTGCCATCATGCATAATTTTCACCTTCTTTAAATTCCCTGATGTTCTGCTGTAATAGAAATAAATGCCCGAATACACTTGTGGAATATTCTGTTTTCTTAGTGTAATTTAGAGATCATGTAGCTAAATGTAATGCGGGTGTATGTGATTTGTTATTCCCTGTATTATGCATAGACTGCAGGATATGCAATGGTATGGTGCAACTTTAAATCTTATTCTTGATGGACTGAAATCACGCAGGGTATGCAATGGTATGGTAAAACCTTTAAATCCTATTCTTGATTAACTGAAATCAATATTCATCCCACTAATTTAATGCAAATACTGATATTTACCGCAGATAAGCCTTCCAATTGATAACGCCCTGCCCAACAGCAAAGACTGAGGACTGTTTCTCTGCCTCCAAGGCCTGGGTATAACCCTTTAACTTCATCAGTCAGCATCTGTCTCTTACCTCGGATGTCCTTTGCCTGTCCAGGGAGCCCTAAACTCTCCCAGAGCTGGAGGCTGTAGGTCTATTAAGCATGGTTTGCTGAGCCTGAAATGAGTGCAATAATTCAAGCCCACAGAGCTTCAGGAGCATGTGGTTTTGCACTGGGGTGGAAATGGCTTCCTAACTCGTCTAAAGATGCTCCAGGGAACAACTCCTCCCAGCTCGTCCAGGTCTGATCTTCAACATCCCTCTCTACCTTTCATCCCTGAGAATGAGCACAGGCAGATCTCAATGGCTGGGAATTACGTGTCAGACCAGGCTGGCAGATTACGTTTCGCACCTCTTCCTTTCGTACAGATGCATCAGCACCTGTGAACTGGGGAAAGAAAATCTGAACATGGGATAGAGATCTGGGAGGCACAAGAAGAATGTGCCCCTCCACCTTGTTTCCTGGTAGCATTTTCTGGTTTATGT
Source organism: Ibidorhyncha struthersii (assembly GCA_013398815.1). Taxonomy (NCBI): domain Eukaryota; kingdom Metazoa; phylum Chordata; class Aves; order Charadriiformes; family Charadriidae; genus Ibidorhyncha; species Ibidorhyncha struthersii. Next base: position 98,588 of record VZSZ01011507.1, on the reverse strand, counting down.
GCAAGTGTCCATGAACCTCCTGCAGTTTTTCATGATATGGTGTACAGATCTGTATTTGGTGTGCACACATGGAATTTAACAGTATTGGCTTACAGGGTTCATGAACTTTCCCTGCCTGCACCTCCTTCTTGGCCAGGTGGGACACTTTCAAATGTCAACAGACTTAAGCCATGTTAGAGGTCCTGCACTGTGCATCACCCAGCATGGGACCTGCTGGGAGAAGACCTGGATCCCAGCTGGCCTAGAAACCCACTTTTCCTTTGCATTTAAACAGGGACATCTGGGAAAAGAGGATGATGGGATACTGGGCTATTGCTCCACCGTGGAGGCAAGACACAGTGGGCCCTTGCAGTTGAGCCTAAAAGCACACCTGGGTTCTCCACTGTTCCTAGCTAGGGACAGGTCCCATGAGGAAAAAGGTGTCCCTTAGGACTGCACCTGGAGACCTGAGCAAGGCAGTCCTCTGACAAGCCCTGGAGGAGTGATGGTCTCTGCAGAGCACACAGAGTTGAGCAGGAGGAAGATAATATCACCCGGTTTATTGTGCGGATGATCAAGCTCAGAGATGAAGGCCATGAGTCAACAGAAAAAAACCCCACAGGCTGCTTTTCCCCATTGAAACCTCAAGAGTGAAGCATGGTGGAAAGGAGTGAAAAAATGGGAGGTAAACCCTTTTATTTGGTACCTATTTTGGTACCTTCTTCTGTTCCAGCTTGCCTAACAGACCAAAGTCTGCACTTCCAGAAATAAAGTGTTTACTGGGCTTCTCCTGTCCTTCTTGATGAGGCAATGGTTTGTTTCTGTGCTTCTCTTGAGGTAGGAGGATTTTTCCTTTCTTTTTTTTAAATTTCAATTTTTTTTTTAAAAAGAAAGTTTTTTTCAAAAAAAAAAAAATTTTAACACCTGCAAAAAAAAGCCTACATGATACTATGGACACAGGAGGAGGGAAAAAAAGGTGTTTGCTTTTCAGGCATGCCATACAGGGCAGAAAATTTATAATGCTATTGCAAATGAAAGTCAGACTTTGTGACGAATGAGTCATTATTAGCCTGTGAAAACTATCACTCAGTTTAGTTAGCTAGGGCATTATTAAGCTGAGAAGGACGTGATGGGACATCTACAGGAACAGACAAATATTTCGCCGTCGCGCCCACCTGTATTGTTTATGACACGCGCTTTGCTCGGTTTGGCAGGGTGCCACACGGGCTGTGTTAATTTTAGCAGCAAGGACACTAAAGAATGCAGACATGGTTAATAATGTATGCTGTTGGGGTCCTCTATTGTCTCTGCCTTTCTTGTCACAGTCCTCCGTGTGTTCACTGTGAGATGAGAGAGGGAGGAAGAAAAAAAGAAAAAGAAAAAAGGACCCAAAATACCCATTACTTGTCCTCCTAGAAAGGCACAAGGTCAAATTCCCCGATTGTGTAAATGGGGAAGAGCCTGCAGAAATCAGTGCTTTTTTTAAAAACAAGCCTGTTCAGAAACTGGCGCCGGTTCTGAGTTTGCCCGTTGCCTGCAGGCTTCCTGGTCTTATTTTAGAGATGCTGAGTAGCTCCAGTTTCCACAGAGGTCAGGGGGTTGACAGACTTTTCTGTGATGTATAACTGGAAGATGGAGCAAGGCTGAGTTTCCAGCAGTGCCTGTTAACACTGCTTAGCAAAGGGTCTCCCCACCTTCCCACTCTTCACTCACCATTCCTAGTGAAGAGAAACTCCATGCTGCTGCTGCATGTGGCCTCACCTGCCCAACTGCATCCCTCCAAAACAGGCTCATCCAGAGCTCCCGCTTCCATACCATGTGGAAGCAAGCACAGTGTTTCCCTTTACGTTAAGGATAAACCCCCCTGTTTTTTCTTTTTCCCTTTTCCCAGGTTCTGGCTGCAAGCTCTGCTGGAGAGGACTCATCCCTCTTCATGTATCTGAAACGAATTTGTCTGCTATCACAAACAAGCCATAATGGAGAAAGCACCAAGACTAATGTAGATCTTAATAAGAGGGATTTAGTTTTTAACGTACTTATTATGACTGATTAATTAAATGTCTCATAAATACAGGGAAGACAGCTGAAATTCCAGATTCTGAGCAAAATAAGTCCACCTACTGTAATAAATCTGTTTTTAAAGCTTTATGGATCCTCTAACCTTTGAATTAGCATTGCCTTTTTTGTTACTGTCTCCAGCAATGAATCAATTGTCATGCTATTTTCCAGCAAATGTTATAACCCAGTCATTCACAAACTCCTGTTGCAAATCCGCCTTTCTGCAAACTCTTATTTGTTAACGCAACAACCTTCAGCATCATCCATTTTAAGAATAGCAGAGTGGGATCAAATTTTTGAGCATAATGACAATGTCAGCATAGTTTATGAAACCATAACAATGTAAGAAATGACATCTGGTAAGCCCATCATGCATGTAATGTATGGTTAGCTTCAATGATTCCTCAGAGTTTTGTTCTCTCTGTAATGTATGGGTGGCAGCGTGCCACTCAAAGTAAGGAGAATCACTCAGCTGCCTTGAATATAAAGTGGAGAATATACTATGCTTCAGCGGGCAGGCTGGTGGCACAGGAATGTTGATGCAGACGCCCTGCGGAAATGCCGCTGGTAAACAACGTCAGAGGAACAACCTTGCAGGTCCATCAAGGAAGGTCTAGTCTTGGGGGGAACGCTTTTGCATTTGTACTGAAAGATCTTGGTAGCTACCCAGAGGCTGGGCGGTGGTGTCCACTCAGTCAAGCAAGATCCCTTACCTTTAGGTACAAATAGACCCCATAGACCCCATGTGGTCTGTGCAACCATCTCATTCACCTCTCCTATGAAGACAGGCTGAAAGACTTGGCGTTGTTCAGCCTGGAGAAGAGAAGGCTCCAGGAAGACCTCATAGCAGCTTTCCAGTGTCTAAAGGGGGCCTACAAGAAAGCTGGAGAGGAACTTTTTACAAGGGCATGTAGTGATAGGATGAGGTGGAACAGTTTTAAACTGAAAGAGGGGAGATTTAGGTTAGATATTAGGAAGAAATCCTTTACTGTGAGGGTGGTGAGACACTGGCCCAGGTTGCCCAGAGAGGTTGTGGCTGCCCCATCCCTGGAGGTGTTCAAGGCCAGGTTGGATGGGCCTTGGAGCAGCCTGGTCTGGTGGGAGGTGTCCCTGCCCATGGCAGGGGGGTTGGAAGTGGATGATCTTCAAGGTCCCTTCCAACCTAAACCATTCTGTGATTCTATGATTCTCTGATTCTCGTTTATTTAAAGCTTCTTCTACACCTGTGAAGAAACCCCCAGATTAAGTTCTGAGGTGGACAATGGAGCAAATAGAGCAGAGCGTGGGGTGAAGGTCACTGAGCCATTGCTGCCACCGGCATGTGTGCATGAGGATGGTTCCAAAAGGAGCAACATTTCCCACAGCAATGGTGGTCTTTCTAGAAGAAACAAGAATGGGAAAAAATGCTGGCTTTGACATAACCCACCCCTTAGAGTCTTTCTGCCTCTCAGTGGTAGTTACAGACACTGATTACTGTAAAATATGGATGCATTTCTGGTCTTTAATGGCCATCTCTTATCATCACCCCCCTTTGAGACAGGGAATTGCAGCTGGCAGAAAAAGGAGAGTGATCTTGCGTTACCTTAGCATCCGAGATTTTAGCAGTCAAGGATTTAGGCTAAATGATCAACCACAGTTTCACACATAGATAAAGTGGAGAAAGAGGCCCTTTCAGAGGGCGATTCATCCTTCCTGTTTTAGACCCCCTTCCTCAGAGGCCTTTGAGGTCCTGGCCCTCAAGCATGCCTACTAATGCACCTAAAGATGCCTGAGTCTGAGACAATGGCACAAGGTCCCACTGAAAGCAGCACAGGAATTGAACCCCAAGCCCTGCATCTCCCATTAGTACCCCAGCCAGCTCCCGCATCGCTCATGTCTAGACTTGTCACAGAGAAAACCTTTCCTAAGTCAGGCTCTTCAGTTTCTTTACAACAGCTTATGAATTTGGTACCTTTATTTGCACAACCTTTGGTTTCCCTGGCATCACCACCCCACTCCAACATCAAGGTGACACCTAAAGCATCAGCAGAAGGAAGATGAGAAAGAGCTGCAGCTGCATGTAGCTCTGGAGACATCTTTTCGTGGCATGGGGGAATATACGGGTCACTGTGGAGGGCCTTAAAAGGTGATGATTTCCAGATGTAGTTTTAAGGGAATGGTGTAAACTGGGAGGCAGATGTGATGAGAACTCTGCTGAGACATTTCTGGTAAGAAGCTACGGTGAATGTGAATGTGACTTAGGTCCTTGGGCAAAAATTATGTAATATTTCAGAAAAAGCAAGTATAGTAAATGAAACCTGCACACATCCCTTCTTCCTTCCAACGTATGTCCTTTTTTAAAACTAGACAAATGTCGCTGTTTGGGCCTTCCAGGATTACAATCTTAAACTTCCCATAACTGGAATACTTCCAACAACAAAGTGGGGCTTGTTAGCAATTGTCACTTTTCAATATATCAAGATCACTTCCAAATCTCCAGTATTTTAATAAAATCATTAATTTTTTGTTAATGGTGTCACAGACGCATAACTGAGGAATGCAAATAACTAACAAAATTAAATCCTTTCAGGCATTCCCATGGCTGATTTTTATTTATTTAATTAATTTTAATATATGATGGCGGGAAACCATCTTCTATTAAATTATGGGTAGCAAAACACAGCCTAGCTCTCAAAGCAGGCTCTCACTGGTAGAGAGAACTCATTAATGTCATTCAAATAAATTGGTGTGAAATATGATCATCCCAGGCAGTACATTTATTTACACTTGCAAATCAGAAATAATACACTTAAGATATATGAGGCAACAATTAGGGAATATGTCTGCAGGTATTCAAGGAAATATCATTCACCTTCTGCTGCAAAAAATGAATATTTTATTGCCAGTGTATCTGTCTAATTGAATAATGAGGATACTAACACTCTTTCACAGGTACAGCAGCAATGGAAATTTCAACTAAATATAGAACTAATTCCCCTGAAGAAGTCCTGGTATAATGAGAGGTTCTGTGTCCACTCTGCACAGACTATTTCTTCTACTTTAATTCCAAAACCCTAGTGATGCCCAACGGGCTGCTGCAGCAGATGCCCTACTCCATACGGGGTGCACACCAACATGGCATAACTTCCAAAATGTGGTGCTTGCAATGTCCAGGGTGGAGGAGGAGGATGCAGCGATGGCAGTGAGTGTGGGCAGGACAGGAGGTGACTGGTCTTGCAGTGAATGGTACACAGGCTGTTTTGTAGCCACAAGATTATTCCTTCCAATTTGCAGAAAGTATTTTTAACAAGGGGAGACTGGAAAGGAAGTTGCCTTGGAGAGGACTGGTCTAACCTAGAACTCTTCAGACTGATCTAAACCAGATCTTCTCAGACTGGTCTAACCTTGAAATTTTCATGCGTATGCTACCCTAACTCTTCTGCTTTTACCATATCCCCAGGGTGAAGAACAGGGTAGAGCCCAGGGTAGGGCAGATGTCTCCATGCTCCCATAAAGGACCACCTCCAAAGCCATCAACCCACTGGTGTCCAGAGGAGCATTTCAGCTAACTTCATCCTCGAATTGGGACCATTCAGAGCAAGGGGAGCAAGAAGGTGACAGCTCTGTGCCACCCAAAGAGGCTGAGCACAGCAACTGCAGCTGCTCCCGTCCCACCTTCAGGCTTTGCTCTGGCTTTACAAGAGGTCTTCAGAACACACAGAGAGTCTGGAGAGGGCAATCAGGACTTCTCAGGTTTGCTGAGGCCTCTGGGCCGTATAACAATATACTTTGGCAATGCTCTTGGCTCACCTCGAAAGTAAAAGTCTTTGCCCTGCATTTACCTACCAGTGGTAAAGGCAGCTACTGGGGCAGGGTCTTACTCTATTAACGCTATCGCTTAATTATACTGTAAAGCCCCATGGCACTACTTCGAACATCAATACCAGTAGTGTAGTTTCACAGTACAGTGTAGTGTGAGTCTACTGTGTTAAAAAAAAAAAAAAAAAGCTGTTATCAAGTGTATAGTCAGTACAATACAGTAAAATTTTTTATAGATTCCTGGAATCAGCTGAAGTATCATGATGAGGGCTACATCTGGGGGATAAAAAAGTACAACTGTATTAGGAGGTTATGATTACTACACATGTCGTTGTCATATCAGTCATTTAGCAGTCATATCCTAATAAACTGCTGTGAAATTTTTCATTTCAAAGTCAGATTAATTCAGATTCATATAATAAAGTCATCACATCACACAGCTAAGTAATTATGTTCAAGCTTTGTCACTGCAATGAATGTCTGTGTGCCTAAGTACTGAGGGGGACTTTTTTTTGGCTGCTGTTTTCTTATTGATGAATTAGCCAAATAAGCTCTTTAATAACTTTCCTCTGGAAAGGTATTTTAATAAGAATCCAGAAAGACAGAGAAGGGGGAAAAAAAAAATCACCGTATTTGAATAATATAATAACTACTGGATTCTCCACGCTGTTCTTTGGGAACCTGTGGATTCATGGCACTCATTACAGATCAAAGAACTTAATTCATCTGTATATCCTTGTTTGTGCACAGAAATACAGAGTAAGTTAGAGAGTCAGCATATGTTAGAGTGAGCAGCAATCTGTTATGGTAGTAATTTCTCTGCTTGCTGTACTACAGAGGGTTGTGCTGTAACACGGCTCATTATAATGGATGTACTTTATTTTGTTCAACCAGTCATGGTAAAAATATTTGGCTAATATTTTCATTGCCTACCATCTGTGTGGTCAGCCAGGTTGTCCAACAACATCCGGAATGTCACTGCTTCAAACAAGGGCTTAATAGAAATTAAATCAGAGAGATCTTTGCTATTAATTAAATACCAGTTGATTAATGCAACTTATTTTGATATGAAATAACTGTGGCCCAGATTTGGCTGTGCTTGTGCACAGTGAGAGCTGCTGCCTCTCCCCACGGGCTGTTGCTGACTGCAGCACAGCTCAGCCGATGCGAGCAGCGCTATAAAGCCTGACTCTGTCCCCAAAAAGCCATTTAAGTACTGCCGAGTCAAATATCAGAAAAATGCCATAACTAAAGTTGCAAGCACAGTCCCGATCCAGCCCTTCCATTGCTCATGTTGGGATCACATGTGCATTTGTTTTCCCTCTGGCCCCGCTCAGTGTTTGGAGAAAGCGTTGCAGTATATCCCGGCATTCCCGTCGTGCACCTCCCGTCGCCGCTTGCCCGCTCTCCAAACCCATGTAGCTTCACAGATTCATCTTTGCCCTTGGAGGCTTTTGTAGATGTCTTATTTCTTTTATGTATGTTAAAGGACTTGCACCCCTGCTCCAAGATGAGGGGGCAGTACGCTTCCCCTCTCAGAAATTAAAGGGCGAGGTGCATCTGCCCACTGACATTTTTTTGATCCCAAATCAGTCAAGTCACCCAAATGTGAATTTATTTGACTGGTAAGTTTCTACTGTAGCTACTAGAGAGCCTTTAATTTGTGACAGCACCACTCTGAGTTTTGCAATGATGTTTTTAAGACCCCAAATGATCAGTCCACGGCTGGTGGAAGTCCTGTCTTTGCTCTCACTCAGAAATTGTGTGTTGGACAAGTTTGCTTCTCTGAGCAAAGCGGGAAAGTCAGGGTGGACAGCCAAGCCTTCTCTTGGTCAGGATGGGGCCGAGAAGCACATCCAGACATGGGAACCCCAAAGTACACATGGCTTCTACAGTTTAGGTACAGACCAAAATGTTGCCCCCAAATCAAATCACAAGTCCTGACACAGGATCTGACCATTTAAAAAATGTCTGCAGTCCCACTGCAGACTCACATTTTATTTTATGAACATTGTCAGGAGAAAAAAAATAATGTATATATTCACAAAATGGAAAGATAAAGAATTTTAATAAATAGCATCATTAGGGCAAAAGCAATCATGCTGCATGTTTCTTGGCCACCTCTTGAAAAATGAAAGAGAGTTTGATGGAAGCAAGCTGCAGTTCTGATTAGTGTCATTCTCAAAACATCTGAACATTTGGAAATGCCCCAGTAACCAGCAGCAATATTCCCAGGGCTGCCCTAAGGTTGACATTGAAGAACAAGGTGCCAGGATGGTGTCATCAATCTAAACAGTAATTTACATTTATCATGAGAAATAAACCCTGGAAACAAATGGCAGCTTGCTACAATAACTCACGCCACTGATGTAAACCTAAGGAGTACACCTAACAATTAACTTTTACCCATCAAAGTGCTATAATTTCTAAGAAGAAGAGTGATGTAAAAGGAGCATCAGGCTGTAGCAGTCCTATGGCTTTCTTTGAAATATTCGTTGAATATTTTCACTCAAAACTGCCAAAGAAAAATCAAGTCATTAAGAAAAGATAAGTCTGTAAGCAATTCTTTAACCTACTAGATCCCTGTAAAATCCAGATCTTAGTACTACCAAAGCACTGTGATATTGTTGTGCATACAAGGATGAAACGTGTAATTGATACTGGGTTCATTTCTTCAAGAGTTCAGTAAAACAACCTCAAGAAAGACATGAATTTCAGTACAGTTCTCCAAACCCTACGTGCAGCAGGGCGTAGACAGCACCCCGCCAGAACGGGTAGATACTTGAGAGCATCTGAAAACCTGCAACACAAGACTAAAGTAATGAACCCCTCTCTGATGTGAATCTCTCTTAACCCATAGTTGCTCATAGACCACTCACATATTACTGTTACTTTAACAGTAATATTGGCCCTTAAAACTACCTTCCTACTTGCCCTTGGATTTAATTTAGGGCATTAATTTCAATCTGAAGCTGGAGTCATTATAAATATTCAATTAAAATGATTTTTTTTCCATTCAAGAATTATTTTTTTTCCAAGAACATTAAAACTTTCAGAATTTTACTTCCTATATGGAGGTCTCCTTTTTTAAAAGTCCTTGAGAGACATAGGCTATAAGTTATGCTCCCTCCTCTTCTGAAGTCATGGAAATAGGTATCCAGAAGTAATTGCAATTTGTCCTCCCATCTTAGACCACACAGTTTTAATTGCCCTTATTCTGATGACAAGGCTTTGTGCTCGGAGGTTGTGTTGGTCAGTACACAATTAGCAGCCCAACACACCAGCTAAGAGGAACACAACATTGCTCCTTGGATCGCCAGTGCCACTACTGCCTCTCCTGGGGTGCTAATGGACCTGCAGACCCTTTGGTGACCCTTGGCCAGGGGCTTGCCATATGCTCTCCTGCCTTTGCAGGCATTTTTGAGATCACCCCAACTAAGCAAGCAATAAATAGGCATGCTCCTCCAGCAGCCCCATGTTAGGATGAGAGAGAACCTGAGGTCATTTGAGGTTGGACCAGAGGCAGATCTACCCCAGTGTCCTGTTCTTGACCTGGCCAGTAATGAATTTTTAGAGTAAGGTCAGGACAGCATGAGCTTTCCAGCTCCCTGGACCCAGCAGGTGTGTGACTGTCTGTGCTGGAGGCTATGTCTTGACCGGTCTCAGTAAATGCAACATCAGCACATCTGCCAACTATTTTTCCACACACTAATGCTTTTTGGCCTCCACCACATCCTTCAGTTACTAAAAACCTCAGTGTATTATCTCCATAAAGTCAGTGGTGGGAGCCCCGTGGCCAACATCTGATGTCAAGGATCTGCTGAACGATATGAGCTGTACAAGGGAGGGTAAGCAAATGTTCCGACAAGTGTGTAACACGCTGGGCAAGGAGAGGTGTTGTGGAGGAGTGAGCGGGTCATTACCTGTCTTACAGCATAAGGAACACAGACTTTATGTCTTGACCCAGGTCACAGCGAGCTATGGCAGAGCCACGAACATAAACTCATCTCCTAAATCTCAGTTTTGCTCCTTTTCAGAAAATCTTTTTAGTTTACGACATTTAATAAAATACGTTCTTTTATCACAATGTTTTTGGAGGTCAACTGCCTCGTCTGATCTTATTTCTCCATGTTTCTAATTAAGTTACTGTGAATCCCATCAGATTTCAAAGGGAGGGATCAAGAACCATTGCTTTCATGATCTAGTTAATGCCTGTAAATATCAGCTGTCGCCCAATTCCCGCTATAAAGTAATAGGTGGAAAGAAGAAGACACCATAAAACACTTCTTACTTAAAGGCAAGAAGCAATAAATGATCTCCATGTCCTTTGAAACCTGAATGGCTTTTCCTAAGGCTATAAATTTCTTTTTAGGACCTAGCAGATGTACCATTTTATCAGTTCATAGTATTTATTTTTTTTTTTCTAATGCTAGGTTTTGGTTTTGTTGTTGTTTTTTGTTTTTTTTTATTTTTATTTTTATTTGGTCCTTGGACATCTTGGTGCTTGCAGAGCAGGTCTGCCTGCTGAACAAGAAAACTCTGCATGGTGAAAACGCCTTGAAAGTCTTTCCTGTGTCACCTCCAAGCCAGGAGGTCCAAAGGACATTACATGGGACACGATGCTGACTGTGGGCACACCGGAGCTGTGCCCAGCTCTGTGAAATGCATTTACTGCACAACAGTGCTGCCTTCAACAGTCTTATTAACAAATTGATCTAAAGTTTTTGGTTTTTTTTTACGTAAGGGAGGGTTTTCAAGAGAAAGTAAATGAACTATCTTTTTTTGAGACAGAAGGAGAAGACATTTAAGTATGATGACAAAGCTTATTTTCTCAAGAACTAAGGAAATCCCTAAAAATGTGTTTTTTTTTTATTATCAGCTCCCCTGGAATGACCCAATGGGTGACATTAAAAATTTGGGTAACTGGGTTCAGATGTGACTATTTACACCAATGAGGATGTAACTATTTACACCATCCGAAAATTAGACTTACCTTTTTTTTCAGATGAATTAGTAATGATAAATTATCTCTGTTACATATCACCCTAATTAATTTCCCCTAATGATTTACTCATCATTTGTGAACTATTTATGAAAGGAACCTGCATTTCTGCATCTTATCTCTCGAGTTACTGCATGGTTTAATCTGAAGGGAAGAAAACACATGTGATCTGGTCTGTTCAGTGCAGGGAGATGTACAGAAATGGGAAATTGCTGCTGCAGCTCACACACTCAAACTTTTGCTCCAAGGGCATCAAGATCAGATTTAGAAAATGGGATGAGAACTTAAGGAATTCAGAGGAACTTCTTGATTGTTTTCCTGTGTTTTTTTTTTTTAAGTTTTGTTAGTGTACAAAAAAGGGAAGTGGACTCAGCATCACTGGAAATGTACCACCACCAGTGAAATACAGCAAATATACTATACTTAGCGCTGTGTGTAAGCTGGTCTCAATCACCAGTCAGCCACTGCCTGACTGTACAAAAGCTGCACCTTCAGAGCACCCTGAGGAGTATCTTGTCTCCAAGTAATTTGCTGCTTTCACCCCGTGGTGCTGCGTTATTGCACCAGTGTCGCATTTCCAGAAGATTCCTACCCAGCCGCAATGTCCTCGCTTTCTCTGTTTGGGGAGAAAGCAAAACTGTACCCCTGTTCTTTCCCTCGGGGAAAAATCCTGGACATTAAAGAAGAAGGAAGTCCATGAGGCTCTGGGCTAAATTAGTATCCTGAAACATGATTGGCAAGGTTTTGTATTAAGCTCATTTTCAGAGTTTTGGCTTGAATTTTTGTAAAAATCTTTGGTCCAGATGGCTTTGTGAATCAGACGCGCTAGATATTTCTCAAAGAAGAGAATCCAGATCCATCATTTTTTTCAGTGCTGAGAACCGCAATACTACTTTGTAATACTTTTGATGAGTTTGATACTGATTACTACCATTAATATACCTAAGTGAGAGGACTGTCCTTATCCTTTTCATCATTAGTAGAGGAGTTATAAAGTACTCCCACCGTCCTGATAAATGTTCCTGGTCCATAAATGAGTCAAGCCTGGACCAGCTGAGGATCATCTTAACAGTAGAAGAGGTGGGAATTAATAGGATAACTCAAGCCAGCAGCATCAGGACTCCTTTGTCTTCCTCCCAGGGAGTTTGAGAGGTGTTGGATAAATCAACAAATACTTGCAATATGGAACAGAAAACATCCCGTATTTCAGCTGTAGGGGTACCGGCTTGAAATGAGGGACAATCCCATATAATACAAGTAATCCATTTATCTCATGTTGTGCATGTTGTGTTCTGAGTTACACGGTATAAATTGTAACATGAATTGTAAAAGCGTGTAGGAATAAGTTAATGCAGGAAAATTATTTGCTCTATTTTTTTTCCAGCTTTAAATGACGTATAAATGCAGCGTAACAGTCACAGAGCTCTTCTTAAAAACAGTCCAGCTTTTTGAATAAATGACAAATATTATAAGCATGTCTGCAAAGGAGATTTACAAAATGGAAAAGTCCAGGGAACAAAATATTTCCTCATTTTCTGGTAGAATATCTTGCTGCTTTTATAACATTGACCAGGAAGCAGAGCAATACCTTAAATATATATAAAGTTATTAATACATAGAAGCTGAGAGCCATCCCATCATGGCAGATGAATATGTGTTTCACCAGTCTATGTCACGCATCCATCTGGAGACACTGGATAGTATTAGAATCACTCTACTCTTAATGCAAAAAATAAAGAAATCAAAAGGGACAAAACGCATGCTAAAATGTGTTTCGGAAATCCGATTCAATGAAAATCACTTTCAGGTCTTGATGAGATGAAGTGGTTATGTGGGCAGGGAATGAAGAATAACATCAGATATTCCTTCTTCCCTCACCCGGACACACTGAGAGCCGTCTGCTGCCCTAGGCTGGTCTTGCTTGTCTGATACAAATTGCAGCAAAACAGCTAGTCATGGGAATTAGGCTTGATATGTAGGAATACAAAGAGCTTAAGCATATTCTTATTTAGTCTTGCACATAAGGAAGACTATCCGAATTGATTTATGCGGTACTTTATCTTCCTTTTACACAAAACATCTTATTTATCCCTGTTCATTAACTTGAGGAACTTTGCAGAGACAGTTGAGAAACTGTCAGGATAAACCTGTAAAGGAGCATTTCTGTAGGAGCCTTGCAGCCAAGTGACCTGACGGCTGGACAGATGCTGCCTGAAGGCTATACCCATATTCAAAATGTGTTGTTGGGATAATTGCCTTGTATCTATATAGACTGAAATAACAACAAAAAGCCAGAGATAAAAGCACATGGAACAACATTAGTTGATAAGGTCTAATCAGCTTGCTTTATCTAAGTAATACTTTAAAACCATTAAAAGCATTAAGAGATGACCAGATGAAGGAATGCTAGCCTGACGATGACAGCTGTGACCCACCGCCACACAGAGGTTGTTAGTGACTCTGCGTAGCCAGGTGAGAAGAGGAGTAGCGTTGTGGGCCGAAAATCCAATTTTGCATTTCCTGAAGCTTCCTCACGGTTGACTCTGGTTTGCCTGGAGATGTGAGAAGGGCTGCGAGCAATGGAGGCAGCAACGCATTCACTCCTGGACCTTGTCAGCTGCATCAGATCGTTGCCACAGAAAGACATGACGCTGACAACAAAACACAGACTAAATGAGAATAGACAGCCTGTGAAAATCTGGAGCACCCCACATCTTCATCACTATAAGAACAATATCACACAAGGGAAGGGAGCCTTTGTTTTTGAAGCAGCCAGAGCTGTGTTGTTACACACTCCGGCACCAGGCAGATTACCCAAAGCTGACAATCATGGTCTCAGTATTGACCAAATGTTAACAGTCTGGTTTAACATGGTGATTCTTCTCCAAATGCAAGTTTTCAAGGTGGTGGGGCAGCAAAACCATTACAATTACTCCAGTGTAACTTGGAGCAGGACAGGAACCCTCCTTTTCAGTGCAGCCCTGGTTTCACAGTACAAAGCATCTGGTTGCCATTGCTGCACAACGTATTACCTGAGAGATGTTAAATGAGTGTAAGAGCAACAGAGAACAGGAATCAAGAGAAAAGCAACAGAAATCAAGATCACGTTGCTGGATGAAAGCAAAAACATTGTTATAGCTTAAGTTGCATAGTTCGAATGAATTTCTCCTACAGGGAGGGGATAACGGGCTGCGGGTGTCACCTGAGCATCACCATGAGGGTTTTTTCGTTGCTGTCTTATAGGACAACCAGGAGCAATGAGACTAAATGAAGGAAGCATCTAATAAAATACTGGGAAGAAAATCCTCTTAGCAACCAGTATTAACATATTTGTCATTGAATTTCTGTTATGTTAAAAAATTTGAGTTTGGGTCCATGTAATGCGACTCACCTGTCAGTATTTTTGTTTCAGGTGTGATACCGGTGTATTATTCTGGGTCAGGGGGTAGTGCTCTGTGCAGGATAGAGTTATACTCCAGAACTGTGAAAAGGAGAGTTTCACCTCCTGGAACTTTATCAAGAATCAAATCAAATTTGTTTGTGAGCTGCTGATTTGGTACAAGATTAGCCAAAAAAAACATTGTCTATGCGAAATCCCATTGCCTTTCCTGACAGCTTTTCAGCTCTTCAGTTTTTATTTATAATCTACATGAAGGAGCAGAAAAAGCAAAGATCTTGCTTGGAAATGGTAGTGGAAATGGAAGTGTGTGCCTTTGCTTAAGCTATATTATCCTTCATTTCAATCTGGTTACTTACTATGAATAGCCTCATTCACTATGAAATCAGCTCTTTTATTCATTAAATAAAATTAAAACCCCTTGAGAATTGCTTTTACCTTCTAAATCTAATAACATGGGCAGACACAGAAATTACTGGAAACTAAAGGTCTTTGGGAAATCACCTGCTAATCATGTCACCTCTCCCTGCAGGTCAGAGTTGTCAGTTCTGGGGAACAAACCCAATCTTTCAATCTCCATTAGGGTGACTCACTGAGAGGATGGCATTGCTGGGAAGATGCCTCTGCAGGCAGCAGTGAAGGCTCTCCAAAATGAGGTTTTGGAGAGCAATGTGCTTTGTTGGTGGGTGGAGTCTCAAGCCAGGTTACAGCTGGATGTTCAAAGTCAAGGATGAGAGCAGAGTAAAAGGAAAAGTTTAACAGCTGCCAAGCATCACGGGTGAACGAATCCACCCACAAAAGTGATTTAAGCACTCAAGTGTTAAAAGATGGTGGAGCTAAAGAGGTCAATTGGACTTTAGAAGAATATAGGAGTTAGCTTTCAAAATGACAAATTCAGGACAATAAATTTAAACTAGTCTATAAAACTGATTATACCTCCCTATGGGTGCCTATACCTAGGTACTTTTACAGTTCTAACTCTAGTTATAGCAAGCAGTGTATTAAAGGTGTACTATAACTTTTGATAAACTGGTTATATGCTCGCATTATTTGCTGTGGGACATCTGAAGCCTCCCCAAAGTAAGCAGTGATGATATGTTACTTCCAAGCAGTGAAAGGGCTGTTTACTCCTCTTTTTAAAATTATTAGTGACATTTGGAAAAATAAGTAAAAATCAAACCTCTTAGCACTTCTGTTTGCAATACTTATTCTGCCTTATCTTCCATTCTGACATCATAATTTATTTAGAGTGATATTTCAAAAACTTGAATAGGGTATTTCTTGAAGGACGTTGTACCCCTTTCATCATCTCCAGGCTTTTCCTGTCCTGCCTTTCCCCACACCTTTTGCTGAATTTCTGCTAGAGGCTTCGTGAAGCAAAAATGAACTTTCCCTTAACAATGGTGTTATCCAGAATGGCAGATGAGGTGTTGTTTTGCACAATAAATTGGTGATAAGAACTGATTAATGCTTACCTAGCAGATATTGAATCTGATTCAGTTTTCAGACCAATTTTACAATGATGTTAGTCTAGTGAGATGGATGGAGCTGCTTTTGATTTACCCTGAGGTCCATGCCTTTAATAGAAATGAACTGACTAACAGAAATATGGTCAGATTAAAAAACAGACAATGTGATTTATTACCTACTATTTTCATAGACACTGTTTTTGAAATTTCTTATTTGATGTTCCATCTTGTCTAGAATTTCATTTGTGGCCCTCTTCTTGAGTGGTCTCTGTACTGACCTAAGGATTTTGCTTCTTGCTACATTAATCAGACTACATTTCCCACAGCCTATTTTAGTAGCATTCCTTTCATCTGAACAACTTCTCTTGCTTTGAAAAAAAAAAAAAAAAAGGCCTCATTCTACAAAGTTTTCAGCAAAAACATTAATAGATGTTGCAATTTTCAGCACTTATTCTTTATGTCCAATTTTGTTATACAAGTCTTTTCATTACAACCTAATGAATGACCTAGTGATAACGGAAGAATCCCCAAGGAAATTTAGAAACAGCTTGATAGATATTTTGGGAAGCTTACATGATATTGAGCACATCATCTTCAGAGCTAGTTTAATGCCAGTGTATGGACATGATGCAGTGCCTACTAGCTGAATTTCCATTGTATTTTTGAGTGGGATTTTGATGGAAGATGACTGAGGTTTTTGTTCCCAGTGCCTATGAAAAGGTTGACAGGAACTTAAGGACATGAGATGGAAAGGCTGCAGAAGATGCTGTATTGGCTTATTGCCAGGATAAGAGAGACTATTATACCAAAATGTGCCATGATGGAAAAGAAGCTCTTAGCTTAAATGCAAAGAGTTATTATTGGAATTATTATTGAAAAGAGAGCTGGTGCTCGGTTCTAAAATTAAAACAGAGTTGATAAAATGACCAACAATATTTTGAAAATTTTAATTGAAAAAGTGGGATAATTTTTTCAAAAAGGAATTTCTCCCCTTTTGTCTGTCAGTAAGTAACACTGCTAAGAGCCCAAAAGAGCCACAAATATTTCCATAAGTAGATAAACCTTGATCTCATAATAATCAAGGAATGCCCAGGCAGTACTATGATTTTTTCCGTTCTCCTCCTGCTCTATCAAAGATTCGGATGTGAAGTAAAAAGCCCTGCCCTGTCTGAAAACTCCAAATAATATTTTGACACAGAGTTTGCCAGGCACCTTCAGTCCCTGCTGTGATTGAGAAGGACGTTTCTTTGCTGCTGGCCTTGTTATGTAGCAAGCTGTGTCAAGCGCTGGGCATATTCTCCCTGCAAGTGAGCACAAGTCTTTCACCCTAATACTCTTCCCTGTTTCTCAGTGACCTTTTAATTTGATTTCTAGATTTTATTTAATTTTTTTCTCATACATTTCCTGCATGAGAACTACTCCTCTAAAGCTGGGGGGCGTTTGTCAATCATATTGTTAACATTTGGCTCTTTCTACTACTGAGGTTTTGTTCCTTCCTTGAGCTGAGATTCAGGAAGATAGTGTTTATTTCTTCCAACTTCTGCCTTTCTGAGCAAATCAAGGGCATTTAAGCATGCAAATCGTGAAGAGGAAGAGACGTCGGTGTTATGAGCTACAAACTGGAGCCCAGGGACCAGGGCAGTTTGGGCAACAGAGTCTTCTGTGGAGCTCAGAGTCTGCTGAGAGGACCATGCTGGAAAGGTTTGACCAGGTGACAACGAAGATGTGGAGACAGACTCAGGCAGAAGAAATAATATATCAGTGTGCTTTATTTCACTGATGTAATGAAAATCCTGAGAGACCACACACACCTCATGCTTGCATTTATACTAAGGAGGGAGAACTGCAAGGACACTATTGAGCCTTCTCTGGACTGATGCATCTCATGGGACTTCAGTGACCAGAGACACGGATTGGGGTGCACTGGGGGTGTCACTGGCTATACTGTAGAACTCCAACAGCTTCAGACTCCTTTTAACATCCACTGTCTGATAATATAGAGGACTAAAATACTCCAGAAGAGTCACGCTCCAGAAATTCCTACTTCCCTCCCCAAAGTGGTTCAGATGCAGATGTCTGTGCTGCAGACAGCTACTGGTGAGTGTAATGACTCTTACCTTGATTACCCAGACCATAACAACTTTCCTGAGCACAAGTGGCTTCTGATTTTTGTGGTGTGAATGCTGGCAATCCATAGACCATTATGTGCTAGGTGCTGTACAGTTCTGTGAAACAGAAGAAAAAAAATAGTCTCTTCTCTGTTTATCTTATTCTCCACTTGCACACTACCTGCAAATACTCTTAATTGTAAATTTCATAGCAGTGATTTTAAGGAAGTTTGTGTTTCTAACCTCTGAAATCATAGGATCATAGAATCACAAAATGGTTTGGGTTGGAAGGGACCTTTCAACATCTTCTAGTTCAATCCCTTTTCCATGGGCAGGGACACCTTCCACTAGACCAGGCTTCTCAAAGCCCTGTCCGACCCAGCCTTGAGCACTTCCAATGATAGGGCATCAACAACTTCTTTGGGCGTCCTGTTCCAGGGTCTCACAACCCTCATTATAAAAAATTCCTTACTTATATCCTATCTAAATCTACCTTCTTTCAGTTTAAAACTGTTGCCCGTTGTCCTGTTACTACAAGCCTTGGTAAAAAGTCTCCCTTTATATATTGAAAGGCCACAATAAGTTGTCCTTGGAGCCTTCTGTTCTCCAGGCTGAACAAGACCAACTCTCTGAGCCCTTCTTCATTACAGCCTTCTGACCATTTTCATGGCCCTCCTCTGGACCAGCTCTAACAGGTCCACGTCCTTCTAGTTCTATAAAAACAACAATTTGGGTTTTTTTAAAAAAATCAGTCATGGATTTTGCTATGCTAGATTTTCTTTTTCATGAGCTACAACATTTCCCAGTAGCTGAAAACTGCTAATTTGCAACTAGAAATAAGATTCGGGAAAAAGATCTGCCTAATTTTGGAGCATAGTTCCAGAGTCCCACTACACCACTCTAAAAGTACAAAGGATTTTAATGTTCAGGGACGTAGCAGGACCCAGGAGAATTAATGACCTTAGCGTAAGTGCAAATAAAGCCCTCTGTGTTGTTAATGTTGTGGGTTTGGGGGTTCTTCTTACTTCAGAACTTTAAAAAGCATCTTGAAAGCTGCCACCAGTAACCTGTCGGCCTTCTCCTCCTCATACCAATGTTCACAACATTAATCGAGCTGTTTCAATTCTCACGTTGTGTGAGGCAGCTCAGCTCACACTGCTCTGGGTCTGCAGGTCTTTCAAGACCCGGGTGTGAAGAACATTTTCCAAAAATAAAGCAAAAACTGGCACCAATCAACACTCCAAAATGTGTCTTGGCAGAATTATATCAGAGAGAAGCAGGAAACTGTTTCCCAGTTAGACCACGGTCAAAAAAGCCCTACAAATGCAGAGATTATTTCCCCAAACCAGACTAGCCCTTGGGAATTTAACTTTAAACCATTCCCTTCTTTTTCTTGAGCTGTTTCAGGGCACCAGATTTGAGCCTGATTCCAAAAGGATCATTAGAAACAACCTCCACTCCATGCTCTAAGTGATGGGTTGGCAGTTGACCCCTCATCCAAAGCAGGACAACGTTGGCAGCAGCGGCTGATACTGATCACAGTGTCTCATGATTCTGTTTGTGCGCAGTTTGCTTCTCTATGCTGTCAGTTTTATGTCTTCGTTGTGGTTTTGGGACTTGAGCCCTTAAGTCAAACCCACACTCACATCTGGTGTTGAGGCTTTCAGATTGCATTATGTTTGTCTAAAGAAGTTCACTGTGAATGAATTGGGTTGTTTCATTTCTTTGTCTCTCTATCCCAGCCAACAAGCTGATTTATAAAATATTCATAGCATAAATGATGAGCCAGAAAATCAGCTCACGTTGGCATTTTCACATCCCACCCTACAAGTGCCAAGAGGATTCCTGGGCTCATAAACATTGGTTCCGGGAGGGACCACCAAGATGGGCATCTCTGATCAGCAGCTGGTGAAGAAATTGCTGTAGTGAGCACTATGGACTTCTTTGCTGTGTGTCTGGGGCCGAGTGCGGCTCCAGAGAATTTTCTGGACCTGGTTTGGAGGCTCTGAAGATTTGGTTACACCCCTTCCTGAACTACTCCAAAATCCGCATTCAAAAAAAAAAAGAAAGAATAAGAAAAAAAAAAAAAGAATAGAATAACTAATACCTTTTCTACCAGTGCAGCTCTGCTGGCTTTTATTTATAGTCATTGGATTCAGAGTCCTGAATTAAAGAGCTGCTCAGGAAGAGGAATGTTTTTGCCCTTTCATGGATCCTTTATACACTGTGCTCAAGCTAACTCCTAACTTTCTTTTTTTTAAGTGAGTGAATGCATTTAGTGTCTCTCTGTAAAGAACCCTCTGATAGCAGCTCTGTGCAGACATTTCAATTTATCAATCTCTGAAAAGAGCGCAGATGCCAAAACTGGACCCGCTATTACAGTAATGGCGTCAGTAATGCTATGTACAGAGTGAATATTGTTTCCCACATTCCTGTTCCCCTAGTCACGCACATGAAGACCATGCTGTCCCTTCTTCTTTCTCCCCTGCTTGCACAGCATATTTGGGTTTATACAAGCAGCATTTCCTATGGCCATTGAAGGAAGCGCTTGGTTTAAGAAGGAGGGACTGTCACGTGCAGCTGTAGACTTTCCCTTCAGCTATATGGTCTCTGCATTTCACTGCTTTAAAACACTGTTTAACAATGGACACCTTTTCCAGGAAAGCCAGATCACTTTCCTTTAGTGGACTCTTCTCATCACTGTCTCCCATTGGGAAGGCAGTTGTAGTTCTCTGAAATGGGATGGTTTCCTTTATCCAACCAGATCTCCTTCATAGCAAGGGAAAAAGCCACTGTAGTTACCTCGAAGCTTTAATCTTAAAATATGGTCATTAGGATTTGCAGTGCTACTAGAAACATATTTGAGTGGTTACATTTTATTTTCCTTTAAATAATGATTATTCCTGCATCTCTCATGGGCACCTCCTGCACAGCTTTCAGGGAAAGCACAGGCCTGGCTTCCACATCTTTCAAAATATTCATTATTTTTGCCCTTTTCAGCATCACCTCATAAAAATAAATTATAGGAATTAAAATCGGGAAGGTGATGGTTTAATTTCTCAAAAGTGAAATAATCACTCAGGCTTATGGAAATTGGGTTGTCCAAAAGGAAATGGGGAATATAAAATGCAAATGTCAGGTGGTTGGAAGGAGGTCATGGTGCCAGCAGGTTCGGTGTAGTCTTGGGAGCTTTCCCGTCACAGCACTGCGCTTACCGAGCCTAAACCCAGCACGGCTGATGGGTATCACATCTCCATCATGACGTGCTGCTCAACCACATACCCTCAAAAATAGGACTTCAAAAACCATGGCAAAGAAAAGCCGTCTCACCTCCAGGAGGATCCCCAGGGTGCCCCGGGTGTCCCCCTGGGATATCAAGCGGCTTTTGTGCTGCGGGGGCAAATCCTCCGAAGGTGAAAATCTGTGGGTCTGGTGGGGTCAGTGCAGCTCGGTGTGTTTGTACCCATGATGTATGTGGCCATTTGCAAAGGACATTCACAGCCTTATCTTATTTTGCCTGTTCCTGAATTGAATAGGCTTGATTATTCATGAAACAAAAGCCATCGTTAATGGATGAGATTTATGCACCACGCATTTTGCTGCCTAATAATAATAATGGCTTAAAAAAATAAAATTGACTTAGCTTGTGAAGGACATTGTGCTGTCACTGGGATGCTTTTCCTTGCAAAATTCCCACTCTGATGCTGAATGTGAAATCTCATATTAGATGGAAACATATGAGATGCTCACGGCAGCCTCTTTGTCATCCTTGTCAGGAGCAGAGGGCTGAACTCTGGGTTCTCAGAGCTCACGGCAGTTTGAAATGTGCAGCTCCTTTCCTTCACCAAGTCATTCAATATTCAAAACTAAGTTTGACAAAAATGTGCCAAGAAATATGATGTTGAGGTGTTTTCAAGGGAAAAAGGAAGGGGGGGCTGGAATAGCTGGTTACTAGAATATAAAATACTGCATCATTAAGAGAAGAGCACAGTGAATCTCCCCTGCTTTCTTTTAGGTCCCAATTCATCAGACAATTCCTCTTGAGTAAAGCGTGTGCCAAACTTTATGCATGTGCTTATGTGCCTGGCTGAATACAGATGGACTTAATCATGTGTTTGTACGCTTTGCTCAGCGGGTTTCTTAATTAGAGAAGTTGTTTAAAAAAAAGTCCTACAGTGATGGCTTTTCCATTCTTTCTTTGGGAAGGAATGTCCTTAAAACCAGTGATATGCAATTGCATCTCAGCATGTAAAAAAATATTAATTAAAGCCACACTCATGCAAACAATTCCTCTTTACCAATGAGCCCAAGGGGAAAGAAATCCAGGCACCAGCAAATCACTTATTTATCTGAGCACAAATTCTTTTGTAAAACATCTAAAAACCAGAGGCTTGATCATGAAACAAATGCCACGATAAATTAGCTGGCCTATTGCCTTTTTCCTATGGCACCTATCAATGCTCGTTCAGTAAAGTATGCCTGACTTTCCTAGCTGAAACAGCAGGAAAAAAATGCTGTAACCAGCTAATCTCCATTCACTGAGGGAAAAACCGTGATGAAAATGCCACCCTGCGTCCACTGTGGTCAGTCAGAAAACACCAAAAGAAACAACCGTGTCCTGCAACCTCTTTGCACCTGGTTTATCTACAGCTTTTAGAAGCTTGAAGCATACACCAAATCTGGGGCCTTGTGATGTTGCCCACTCAGAAAGCACCGAGGTGTTAGCTGTGCTGGCAGCAAGTTCAAAGGGATTAGTGTGCTCGAGGTCTGGGTGAATATTTTGGTTTTACAAATGATTGAAGATGCCGTTCAGCCAAGTGCCCAATGTTAAGCAAAGACATGAATTCCTCATCACACATAAGCATGCGACATGCTTGTCATAGCATTTTTTTAAAAAGCAGGTTTACCTTTAAGTGCTTCACAGCTTGTTTTCTTTGGGTGAACAGGGCTTTCTGTGCATGTGCATACACATGCATATATTTTGGTAACACCCAATCTCAACCTACGCATGTATTTAAAGTAATGGCTTTACTGACTCAAGCCTATGCTTAAATTAAGGGAATTTCTTTAAAATTACTCTCTAAATTAAACCTAAAGACTGTCATCTTTCTTTGCCCTTGTTACCACTGACAACCCTTCAGCTCCCTCTCCAAAGAGAAGAGAAAAGCTAGGTACCACTGAGGGACCACTGAAGCTCAAAATCAGTCCACTTTCCCAGATAGATGGCAAACAGCAGGACATTTGCTGCAGAACGGTGGATGAAAATTACTTCTAAAATCTGAATATAAGGGGGAAAGAATAGAGTTTTATGAAACATGTATTTCTAGAACAGCAGCAGCTTAGATTGGATTCAGTTACTGAAAAAATTCTTACTGGCTTTGCCAAGCCTGTACAGATACATAGGCAGGTCTCCTGTCACAGCAGCCAGGAGCTAAAGGAAGATAGCATCCACTTCAATAACCTATTGAGCTTTTTTAAGATGAAATTTTGGAGCCGAGAAATGACTGATCCCATGCACGTATGTTGGACAATGTTTGCTTTGCAGGGATGGAGGANAGAGAAGAGAAGAGAAGAGAAGAGAAGAGAAGAGAAGAGAAGAGAAGAGAAGAGAAGAGAAGAGAAGAGAAGAGAAGAGAAGAGAAGAGAAGAGAAGAGAAGAGAAGAGAAGAGAAGAGAAGAGAAGAGAAGAGAAGAGAAGAGAAGAGAAGAGAAGAGAAGAGAAGAGAAGAGAAGAGAAGAGAAGAGAAGAGAAGAGAAGAGAAGAGAAGAGAAGAGAAGAGAAGAGAAGAGAAGAGAAGAGAAGAGAAGAGAAGAGAAGAGAAGAGAAGAGAAGAGAAGAGAAGAGAAGAGAAGAGAAGAGAAGAGAAGAGAAGAGAAGAGAAGAGAAGAGAAGAGAAGAGAAGAGAAGAGAAGAGAAGAGAAGAGAAGAGAAGAGAAGAGAAGAGAAGAGAAGAGAAGAGAAGAGAAGAGAAGAGAAGAGAAGAGAAGAGAAGAGAAGAGAAGAGAAGAGAAGAGAAGAGAAGAGAAGAGAAGAGAAGAGAAGAGAAGAGAAGAGAAGAGAAGAGAAGAGAAGAGAAGAGAAGAGAAGAGAAGAGAAGAGAAGAGAAGAGAGAGGTGAAGCATAAATATGGTCTGGACTACCTTGTGGACAAAGGTTGAAGTAGGCACCATTGCTCCTGCCAAGCGTCAGAGGCGTGCAGGCTGAGTTTACATTCACATCAAGGCCTTTTTGCGGGGCACAGCAGCCCTGGGTGAGCTGTTTCTCCATGCAGATGGTGTGGCTGCAGCCCTGCCCCTGGCAAGGAGATGGAGCATTTTGAGAGCTCCCTGCATTAGAGGCAAGGAGAGCAGGAGCAAAAAGACTCCTTGAGGTCACAACCTAGATGATAGCAATTCTTTTGCCAATTAAATACAGGGACAGTACTGTTTGATTTTCTTGCAATCATCATGAATTTACACTGAGAACCCACATACCTCTGTTCTGTATTGACCACACTGAGGTTTTGTCTCCAGAAAGTCTAAATTTCTGGACTGCTCAGTAGCCTTGGCTCTTGCTGTCTACTTGGTGTGAACTCTGGGATGCTGGAGGATTCAGTCAGAAAAAGGGAGTACACAGTAAACTACTGCAAAACACATTCTTGTTTTAGGAAATTTTGATATACATTTGGGTTTCTTGAGTGATCTGTGGAATTCACTGGTGCGAAGATAAGAAAGAGAGAAGAACATGTTGGAAGTTGGTAAAAACTAATAAGCAAAAAGTCATGCAAGAATAATATCTGCATTTATCCTTGCTAGGAGAGTCAAAACATTTTCAGTTTTATCCAATGAGTGTTTTGGAGATTATCAAAACATTTCACTATTATTGACACATTTTAGCTTTATCAAAACGAAATGATTCATTTCAACTCCTTTCTTTAGAAAATGGTGTCAGAACTGACATGTTCCCACAAAACATTTTGATCTTTATCAAACAATACAGTTTAGCTACAAAAGCTCTCAGGGGAAAACAACTTTTCCCTGAAATACCAATTCCTGGGTTTTCCTTCTCCACACCCACCTCCTGGGGTGTTTCTGCCAGACTCACTGAAAGGGTGATGGGTTTGAAAGCAGAGGGACATTGGCTGGATGTCCCGTCTGTACTGCAGAGCCCTGTCCAGGTGTACTCTGTCTCCTCCTGCCTCCAAAACAGTACAGCTGTGTGAAAGCAGTGAGTTGCCTGTGTTAATACCATAGTTGTCTTCTCAACCAAGCTAACCAGCACAGTGATAACCCACCAATGTTGCTCTCAGCACCAACTCTTGTGACATCAGCAAGAGCTCCACAAGTGTGGATCAATGTAGTCTCCAGACTCAAGTCTTCAGTGTGCACAGGCTCTGTCCCACTGGATTTCTGTGCTGGAGATGATGCAGATAATCCCAGTGATGGTATGGACAATCCCAAATGATACTTGTTTCCCAGAGAGGCATGGCTATCCTGATGGTTGTTTTAGATCTGGCAACTGATTAAATGCCTCTGATCACCAGATTTTGCTCACACCTTGATGTTTTCTTGTGGTAATAGATGGACTTGCAGTGGTGTTTTTTTTTCCAAAGGAGCCCGCAGCTATGCACAGTGAGGGGTCATGGGACAGTGCAGGGTCCCTTGTGCAGGCATCCCCACCCGTGTCCATGTTGCAGAAATTTCTGGACTGCCCATGAAGATGTACAGGTGTTTACATTGCTCTGAGCGTCCGATCACATTCCAGACAGCCCTGAGGTGCCACAACTGTTGCTCTTCTCATTGCAGAAACTCCCATGTCTCTCCCCAAAGGAAGCTTGTCAACAGGTGAGCAACATTTTGAGGAGCAAAGTGAATTTCCTCCTCAAGGGGGAACTGTTCAGCTGTTTCAGAGAGCAAACCCCAAGGCAGGATCAGCTATGCTCGTCTCTATCTGGGGGCAGGTTTACCAAAAAAAGTAGTGCTAAAGATGCTGGAATTAAAAAACAAAACAAAACAAAACAAAACAACACAACACAAAAACAAAAACAAAAAAACAGGCTGCAACACATCCCATTCCAGGGATGTAAGTGTGAAGGATGTTCTCCACACTCCCTCCACCACCACAGCTTGAGAATGATCCTCTTTTCCTGGACATGAACAGCACCCACATAACTCCTGTGTCACAACTACACGAATACAAGAGATGTACAAAAGATGAGTGGGGTCTTGCAACACAACCTGTTTGTCACATTCCCATTCCTACCCCTTATTTTTGCTGACTTCCTTTGCATCTGGTGGCAGCAAGATGCATTTTTTTCCATTTTATATGAGTGACACCAATGGGGTCAGGAGAAGGTATATGTAGCAGAAAATAATAAGGCTTCTTTGTTCCCAAAAATAGCAAAGGTCTGACATGATCGAGTCAAAACCCTGTGCAATTTCTCTCATGTCAGACAGAGAAACCCATCATCTGATGAAACTCTTTGCATGCCTGACCTGAATTCCATGTGAAAGTGCTGGATGTGCTTTCTTTTGAAGCTGTTCCCTGTAAAACAAGGAAAGATCCAAATTCATTCACCAATTTGCCTTCTCGTTAAGGGTATGGATTAAAAAGGTGCTTCCAGACATTGAGAATATCCATCCGATGTGAGCTACAAACAACTGTACATCCCTCAGGACCAAAAAAGCCCCACCAAAACCAACCCCCTCTCTTTTGTGTTACTTGGGCTATCATAAACGACACATCAGCATTATCAGGCATATGCAGCTCTTAAAAAAATTCTGCAGAACAGCAGTGAAAGTTAAGAACAATTTATTACTATTTTTGGGCCAGCTGTTTTCCAGCCTCTGTCTGACCCTGAATTCATAAGAAGATTATCTTTGGAACCTAGGGTGGGTTATGGAATAAGAGCCTATTGATATTAGGATGAGAGGAAATGGGTTCAAGTTAAGCCAGGCAAGGTTTAGGTTGGATATTAGGAAAAATATTTTCACTGAAAGGGTTATCCGGCATTGGAATAGGCTGCCCAGGGAGGTGGTGGATTCGCCATCCCTGGAGGTGTTTAAAAAAAGGGCAGACGTGGTACTTGGGGATATGGCTTAGAAGTGGTTTTGTCAGGTTAGGTTAATAGTTGGACTCAATGATCTTAAAGGTCCCTTCCAACCTTAACGATTCTATGATTCTATGATTATGTTCAATTTTGTATCCTTGAAATGAGGTTGAAACTAAAACTATCCTAGTTGCTTTGTTTTAAAAAAGTCTGTATGTGTCCTGAAGACAAATGTAATATTGTTGGCGAGAGGTGCAGGGAAATGGTTGCCATCAGTGTTTTGTGGGGGGAGGAGTGAGGGAGGAAATGGGTTTAAGGTTATGAGGAGTTCGGTGTTACAAAACATTTCCTGCTCTTCAGCGAGACAACCAGTGGAGATGTTAAAACCTTCCTACATGGTGCGGGACTCGCACCAGAGCAGGCAGCAGCTTGGTCTCCCTGTGACGAGAGCAAGTCAAATCCAAGTTTTCAGTATGAATCAGGTCAAGCAGAAACTTGAAAATGCGTTTCCCATCTATTGGCGAATGCATCAGCTGCCAGGCTAACGCCTGTCCTCGCTTCACACCTGGAACTTGTCAAAACTCATATGTTCCTGGAAAAGGCTCTGGTTTTGGCAGATACTATCCTCTGAAAAAGATGCTTTTGAAGACTCCTGTTGAGCTCTATTTATAATCCAAACCTGCTTGCGTGAGGGTTGAGCTCCACAGATAATGCACGGATTCAAATGAAAAATCACCAGGTTAGCACTTAGGGCTGTAATTTTTTTATCTCTCACAAAGTGCTTCCTCTCCAGTTCTGCAGCTCATTTTTGTCAGGTTCAAAGAGGAAGAGAGCTTTATCATTTAGAAAAGGCCAGAAAAATCTAGGCTTCTTTTTTCTTTGAATGTTAATAACCATATACTTTCCCTTCTACCACTTACAACACAACTGATGTCAATTAGTACATGTCCATTGACTAAAATCCGCCTCATTATTTGCTGTTTTCAACAAAAGCGTAAGGACGTGCCAAAAGGCTCAGCAGCCGCCCAGCTTTTGCAGCAGCGTGTGTTGCAGAGCGAGTTAGCCCGCAGCAACCCAGGAGACAAGACTTGTGTCAGGAATTACAAGTTACACCTTCCCCCTCTGGAAGAGCGAGAAGAGGGCATGGCCACTGCATCATTACTGACATTACACGTGTAGAAAATGAGCTGGCTTTGGAGACTCAAAGTGGAGGTCCTGGGGAGACCCAGGTCTGTCCCACAGCAGAGGGTCTGCCTTGGCCAAGGAGCAGAGCAACGCAATGAGGAGCAGCAAGACACACGAGCGATTCATCAGAGCTGTCCTCGTCCACCAGAAATGGTGCTCTAGAGAGGGAGATGAGCATGGGGGAGGAGGAGGAGGGAGAGAATAATTCTGAATGTCCTTCAGGTTGAAATATTTTAATTTGTGCTCATTATTTCACCAATAAAACTCGTGTTTTATTGAGTGAGAACCTGACTTTGCTAAAGGGTTTGAGACTTAAAGCAAGAACTCAGGAGCTCCACACTGTGAACAATCAAACCCAAATACAAGTATTTTATCATGTTAAGTTTTTGACAAGAAACATCATTACATGCTTGTACAGTTAACACCAAGGACTTCTTTGGGGGGAGGTTTTTTCAATAGCTTTCAGTTAACCAAGCCTGAAACAAAGAAGTAGACATTCGCAATCAGAGTCTGCCTGGTATCTCACTGGTTGTCTTGGTTTCTTCTTTTCTTTTTCCCCCAGAAAAAAAGCCCTGCAGAGATCAGCATGTAGTTTTATGGCCAGGTATAAGCAATCTATCAGGGAAAATCACCAGGTTCAGAATTAGGAAGTTTTCGGTAGCTACTTATTTTCACAGGGCTGTGAAAGGGCCTGCTGAGATTGTGCTTCAATAGGAGAGAAACCAATATTGCCAGGCCAAGCTCACTCTTCCATTAAAAAAAATGCCCGATAAAGTCCAACAGTGACCTTCCTCTACCTGTTTCTATAGTAATACCCAATCCCTTTCCTGGAATAAACCTTTTTTTTAAATTAAAGTTGACTTGCAGCTGCTGGGACAGCATAGTCAGAGCTAGATGTTTGTTTGGGTCATCAAATGGGAGTGGAATTCCTTGGAAAGACTCAGCTGGACCATGAGTTTCTGGACAGTCCTGAAGATCCAGGTTTAAACATCTCTGTGCCAAATGCGTGAGCAGTGTTGTGCAGAAAAGCTCATTTCATGGAGATCCTCAGAGTTCGTGCTGCTGGGAGGTTAATGAACTGCATGAACATGGCAATGAAGGAATTTGGGGAGCTGATGTTTGATTATTGTTCCCATCGCTGCCTTCAGTATATGGCCCAGATCCGGGGACGCTCATTTTCTTTTGTACCATGAGGGAAATGTACATGTTTTAAAGCACATATTTGGGTCAGACACTATTTGCAAGACCCATTTTTTTTTCGCAAAACAAGGTCACATCAACATTGTCTACCTGTTTTCAGGAGAACACTAGTGCCTTGTGAGATAGTATCATCTTTCCTCTTTTCAAACTAATTTCACCAAAAAAAATTTAAAAAGTCTTTCACTGCTGGTGGAACTGAGAGGTAGAGAGATTCACTGACACCAGTGGCCATAGAGTCCAGGGAAATAATGGAGTTACATCTCACATGCAACATTTATAATGTACAGCTTGGAAAGACTTGACTCATTCTTATATTGTCCACGACGCCCTCTTTGTTGTGGGCAAAACCAGAAAGTCTGAACAGTAAATGATACCGAGCTCCTCTGGCACAACTGCACGAACAGGTACCTTGTGGGGACTTCTGCCATGTTTTAGCATTTGCCTTCAAGAAGATATATACCTTGCAACCTGCACTCCAATGTTTATTTATCCGAGTAACTTGCAGATGCTTCAGGCCACAACAGTGAGTCCTTCAGTGAAAAACGTAGACAGGAAAGAAAGAGGAAGAACCACCAATTTGGTTTTCAGATGGAATTTTACCCAGACCATTTTTAACTGTCAGCAATTCGTGTGGGGCCTGATACACTACAAATGCATCTGCCTCTATATTTTTTCCGTGTTTTTTCAAAAATACGGGTATTACTTTAAAGTCAAGGCAGCCATGGGCATGACATATCCTGAGCATGGCAGATGAGACTCAGATTTGTTGCCTGTTTTATGTGCTGATTTGAGAGCTGATTTTTTTGGAAGAGGAAAGCAGGTTTGGAAATGGTTATTTCCTCTCCTCAAAGCTTCCCCAGAGCACGACAGAGCAGATGGGGCTGCGAGGTGCACCTTGTACACAGATATAACTAACAGACAAAAAGCTCCTTATACTCAAGACAGCAGAAACGCAGTGAATATCCTTACTGCTTGCGCACTGGAGAAAACTTGTTGCTGCCCCATGCGTGCTGCATTCCCATATTCCTTTCCTCCTTTGCCTCTCTGGGGGCAGGCCCCCTCCCCAAGGAGAGAGGTTTCCCATGTCCCACCGTGGATGCTCTCAAACAGAAGTGGCAGTGAGCCCAATAGCCAAGAGATTAGTGCATGTGGAAGGTAAAAACCCTTGTGAAGAGCATGCTTGATATATTAAACACTCTCCACTCCCTGTTTTGAATAACAATTTGGTTATTCTTCTCTGCGTTTGGAAGAGAAGAATGCTTCTAATCCTGTTTAACCCTCTTTGGTTTTTGAATTATTTTCCTAAGCTTTTAGGATAATGACAAGGCATTACTGTCATCTGGCACCATTTCTTTCCTACCACCTCGCAGCCCCCCTGCCCTGGTGGCCTACGATGCTGCTGAGCATCCCCCACAATACTGGAGACTAGAGGAACCTACACGGTGGTAGGTGTTGCCTGCACAAGTCAAAGCAGCAATGCCTCCTCTTCACTTCAAGCTGTTATTTCCTTGAACTTTATCACCATTTGTGGCTTACAATTAAAACCAATTTAAAAAACAAACAAACAAACAAACAGACAAAAACCAAGCAAAAATCCAACACTGGAGTTTGGAAGATCATCCCTGAATTTTTCCTAGGATTTGGCATTCACAGTTCTTCAGTCCTTGTGAGCCGCTCTTATCTCTGTTTCTCTTGAGCAGGCTTGGAATATAGTTCTGTGCATGTGTATATGAGTGTGTGTCAAACCGGGCAGGCTTCTCTGGGAATTTTTAATGATGAAACTAAATGATGAAATTTAATGATGAAATCAATTAAGGGACTGGAGCATCTTCCTTATGAGGAAAGTCTGAGGGACTTGGGTCTTTTTAGTCTGGAGAAGACGGAGAGGGGATCTTATCAATACTTATAAATACTTAAAGGGAGGGTGCCAGGGGGATGGGAACAGTCTTTTTTCAGTGGTGCCCAGTGATAGAACAAGAGGTAACGGGCACAAACTTGAACATAGGAAGTTCCATCTAAACATGAGGAGGGACTTCTTCCCTTTGAGGGTGGCAGAGCAGTGGCACAGGCTGCCCAGAAAGGTGGGGGAGTCTCCCCCTCTGGAGACATTCCAAACCTGCCTGGACACCGTCCTGTGCAACTGCTGTGGGTGACCCTGCTCTGGCAGGGGGGGTGGACTGGGTGATCTCCAGAGGTCCCTTCCAACCCTGACCATTCTGGGATTCTGTGAAATAACTCAGTCTTTCTCTCTTGGCTGGGGACAACATCTGTGCTTGGCTTGACAACAGTCAGTGCTTCCCAACCTACATGGGTGTCCCGGGAATCCTTTGCCAAAACACTGGGTTTCAAGCTGGGCTCTTGGTTATTTCTTTTTTGTTTGTAGGGAAGGTAAGTGGGTCACCATTGAGATCTGCTATTACTCTCTTTCCTTCTCCCTGAGACTGCTCCGTAGCGTTGTGCTTTCCCTCTCCCCCAATAAAAATTAAAAAACAGTTGAAATCAGGCAGGCCGCATGAGCTTTCCTCTAGCTGCCGTGGCCGAGTAAATAATTTACTTTGTCAGCAGGAGACACCATTGTGCCCCCAATCAATAAGGCTGACATAGGCGAGCGTCCCTTCTTATTAAATGCTCCTCATCTGCTCAATTTGAGTCACAACTCTATTTTACAAGCACACATCATATACATGGATACATTAACAGTCAATACCTTTCCCCTGTTGTTTGTTAGGTAGATTGGAAGACACCGGGGAGTTTTAAATTTTATTCCCAGCCAGGGAGGGATTTTAATGTCATTACTCACACTGAGATCTTCTCCGCTCTACAAATAGGCCATTGATTTTAATGGGGCAACTTGTAGCGCGAGGCATTATTTAGTGTGATTAAGAGTATTATAATTTGATGACTTCTGTTCGTTACCGTAATGGGATGTGCAGATAGTGACAGGATAACTGGTCGTTGGTTTCCCACTGAAACAAAGAAAATGTGTGTGATATGAGAAGTGTAATGTGTTCTTCAGCTCTGGGAGGTATAATTGAAATGAAGGGGAAGATGGTAAGGATGGCATTTGCCCTTATTGTATGGCTGTTTCTGACTGTGGGTCAGCATTTGCAAATTCCAGAGTTTTGGAAATTTCTGAACTTTTTCCATGTTTCTCTCTCCTGTAGGAAGTTTCAAACAAAATGGACCGAGTTTGCTCATTCCTGGTTCAGCCGTAGTCCCCAGGGCTTTGGGGCTCTTGGGGCACAATAAATCTCTCCCAGCTCTAGATGTATAAAATGAGCAGGTCCCCAGGGTTCCTTCAGTAGGAACCTCTCACGCAGCTGTGCCCTTTCACCCTGAAAGCCCCTTCCTACCCCAGGCACCATGGAGTGGAGGGGAACTGGTGTCCCCTGTCCTGCAAGGAGGGCAGTCTCTTGCCCAGGGATGTCACACGACACATGTTTGGTCTGTTCTTCAAGTCGCCCAAGTGCAGGGGATCGGCAGAGGCACTTGGACCTCCTTCTTCACCAACACTCCTCCCACCACTGTGGTGCCTCTGGAACATCTGGGCACATCAGGAAACATGTATTTTATTTTGGTAGGATAGAAATAATGTTTTGGTCAGGTGTGTTTCATCTACAGCATCATCACTCCACACACCAAGGAAAGCCGGCAGCATGAGTGAGCAGGAGAAGGTACAAATACCATTATAATGGCAGTTTTTCATGCAGTTGCCCCGTGCTTACGGGTCAAAACCTACGGAGAGGATTAGCATTGTGGCAGCAGGTGGCCTATTTCATTAGAAGAAGCTTTTCTCCTGATAGGGAGAATGGGCAAATCTATGTTTCTACATAAATCTGAGAGATTTACACAGTAGCTCAACAAGTTCAATTCATTTGTCTATGTCTTAATCAACTGTTCAAAATACAGGAATTGAGGGAAATATTTATGGGCAACTTAATCTGTTTTTTCTCAAAGTGTGTTTTATTTCAAAACGTTTTCCCCACTCCTCCTGCCTTTTATTGCCTTTGTACTGGCTAAGGTTTCTGATTTTGGGGAGGGCACCACAGTGAATATTTTTACAGAAAGAGTGAAAAGGAGTCATTTACTCCATCCATACAAATGATGGCAAAAAAATGGAACTTTCAGGGACTAATTACACAGAGATTTTTAAATCAAGGCTTCCAAATAGTATATAATAACTCATGCGGCTGCTAATATGACAAAAAAATATGCTAGATAAAGAACAAAATAGAAGGAATGGGAATATTTAGGATAGTTTAATGATGAATTAAGGAATTATCATTGTTCTTCCTGGGGATTTTAATTTGAAGTGAAGAACATTAAATGCCCCTGTTTCTTGCCTCATTTAACGCTACCAGGGTTAGTCTGCTTACTTGTTTTCTGGACGTGTTCCCTGCAGTACAACCTATCATGTTAATTGTATTCTCACATTTTTATTACATTCCTGCCCCCTTTCCCCCAAGACGAGAAAATGTCTCCTATGGAGAGATGAGATGTTCTCCCCTGAGACACCTTCCAGAAGAGCTCTCATGGCAGAATGGCCCTTACCTGGCTGCTGGGCTCCCCCAGGGCAACCTCCCCAGAGAAGACACAAAGGGGAAAGAATTAATCACCAGGGAAAACTGTTTCCCTGAAACCAAAATGTCAGCAGCCAATGTTATCTCTCTGTGTGTACAGAGGCATATATCATAGAATCACAGAATGGTTTGGGTGGGAAGGGACCTTGAAGACCATCCAGTTCCAACCCCCCTGCCCTGGGCAGGGACACCTCCCACTAAGCCAGGTTGCTCAAAGCCCCATCCAGCCTGGACTTGAACACCTGAATGTATGTTATAACTTGGTGTATTGTCTGTAGTTAAAGCAAGGGAGGACCAGCCTGGCACATGCACTCATTGTCTCCTGGTGGGTGCACCTCATGCAGCCCAATTTACAGCAGCTGCTGGGTTGAGCATTGCAGATGCTTGGTTTCATCTCGGCTCAGTGTGCCTACCCCAGTGTTGCACTGACGAGATGACATTTTGGCACCCGCAAGACCAGCCTCTTGCATGATGGCACACATCCTCCACCAGTGCCCAGACAGCGTCTGAAGGACTGTGAGACAATGGGGCCATTTCCATGCAGTTACTAATAAGCAGTAAAATCTGGCAGTGTCCTTCATGCCTCCTCAGGTTTGCTATCAGATTTGGAAGGTGTTACTAATTTTACTGCTAGCCTATACATCAGCCTGTGTTCCCTCAAACACTTCTTGATGGGCTTGGCTTGAATTTCAAATCCATAATGAAGTCTGGAGCTGAGCTAATTAAACATGAGTTGTGGTTTCATTTCAAATCTGTGCACAGGTTGTCCTCACATGAACCGCAGTGAAGGCCCATATTCAACACAACACTCAAACACATGCCTTGAGGGACCAAACTCGGTCTGCACAAACCTACCCACAGAGGCTCCAACTCTGCAGGGCAGAAGGACTGATCACTGCAAGCATCAGCTATTTATGCAATACTATTTTCGATGGGCCAACATTATTCGGTCTGATCCTGCATGCTTTGCTGGGATTTTCAAGGTTTCTTCCCTGAATAAAGGGCAGCAAGATCAAAACAGCTCCTCAAAGCCTTCCTGCATCCTGGCTGCTTCTTGCAAGTGAAGAGCAGGATTCACTCACTAATTAAGGAGATAAGAGTGTGCCCTTTCTCTCCTCCTAGGAAGAAGGCTCTGTGCAGGCTAGAAGGGGGTTAGCAGCTTTCTGGAGGACACATGGTGGGTGTGGAGCACTGCACAGCTTTGAATTCCTGCACAGCTGTCCCTTGCTTGCTGCCTCCTCTCCGGGTGGAAGAGACCATTGCTGTTGGGTGTTTCACATCCCAGGACTCCCAACAGAGGGACATAGCTGCTGAATATTGGGGCAACTGTGGACCCTCTTCCCCAGAGCCACTATTTGTGCAACCAGGGCTGGTGCAAAGCTCCTGCAATGAACCCAACCCAAGCACGCAATCGCATCTCAATGCAATTCTAAAGAAAT
This sequence comes from Ibidorhyncha struthersii, assembly GCA_013398815.1. Classification (NCBI taxonomy): domain Eukaryota; kingdom Metazoa; phylum Chordata; class Aves; order Charadriiformes; family Charadriidae; genus Ibidorhyncha; species Ibidorhyncha struthersii. The sequence continues at coordinate 63,344 of VZSZ01011507.1, read as the reverse complement.
ATACTGCTTTCAGGCTTAGAGAAAGCTGTTGCGGCCGTTAGCAGTGCAAAGTGAAAAGTGCTGTTCTCTTACTTGCTCTTCTCACTTCTGAAGCTGCAGACCGACTTGATTTATTCCAGCTACCTTGTGGCTCTTCTACGTTTAGAGAAACAGACTCCTTTTTAAAGTACTGTTTTAAAAGATGTTTTCATCTTTCTTGTCTAGATTGAATTGATATCACAGCTTGTTTGTCCCTGACATTGGTAAACAAACAGTTGCATTCTTCTGTTGTTAAATATTAAAAGAGTACCAAGTACAAAACAGTTGATTAATGACTTGGATGCTTCCACCTGGCAAACCAAATTACTGTGAATATTGGACAGCATACACTTCATAATAAATTGATTATTCCATCCCTGCTTAAATGTAGGGTAGAAGGAAAACAAAACCAGATGACTGGTGAATGAACCATTCATGCATGGACTCAGACCCTGGAACTTCCCTTAGATCATTTTATTGACCTGCTTCTAACGCTCTGAATATTTCATTAGTGCCAAACATTGGAGGCGGGAATGGTTGGTGTGTAGTCATGCCCCAGTGCAGGCAGGTCCTGCAACAGACTGGATAAGCCTCTTCCCTACACGCGGCCAAGAATGAAATTCCCCTTTCCTTCAGCAAGACTAGTATTTGATTTTGACTCTTCCTCTGCAAGCACCTAACTGGGCCCCTTGTCATGCACTAGCCCCTGTTGTGCACAGATAAATCCCTTATTTTAACTGATAACAGAACTCTACTCCTTGTGAAAGACGGGGGATAATCTTTTTATGAAGTGCTTTTATGAAGCGCTGATGAAACACCACCAGCACACTTTGCAAACATAGCTCACATTCAGCTTTATTTTGCCATTTTGGAATAGAGCTGAGATCTTCTGAACCAGTCAAAGTGAACCCCACCAGCCTCTGAGTGGGCACACGCTCAGCCTGATGCACATTTAATTTTGTATGAGCTTTTGCTATTTCTAAATGCTGAACGCTGAGATGACACCTACCAAGGGAATACCAGGTTTCCCACACACACGTCTGATTTGCAAAACCTCCAGAAACCCTTTTATTTTTTAATTTCAGAATAAAATGAATCAGAAAGGATTTTCACTCTCTTTAATTTGCTGCGCAGCGTCCTGCCCACACAGATGGACTCCTCTCCCTGGCAAAAATAAAGACTGTTTCTCATCGCTGTTTGGCTTCTGTTGACCAGCTACAAAAAGGGCCAGAGAGGACAAACTTCATTCCTTCTGATGGATCCCTTCTTCAAACTTGTCGTGGTTTGGGCCAGACCGGACACTGAGAGGAACGACAGATGCTCTCCTGCACCTCTCTCTCCAAGGACAGGAGGGAGAGAGAGAAAGAGACTTAGGAGTTTAGAAAAAACCTAAACTACTTTAATGGAAATATTAATAAATTAATAAAATATTAATAAAAAGAAAATAATGAAATATATACAAAACCATATCAAGCTCCCAGGATGACAATTACATCACCAACAGGCATGGGCACAGTCGCAGACTGGTCTCAGTGACGGATGGCAGCTGGATTCCAGATGCAGATTCAGGCATGCACAAATCTGGACCAAAGGCAGACGAACAGACAGAGTCCTCCTCGGACACAGCCATTGAAGAAAGAGCTGACCCTTTGATCCCTCAGCTTTTACACTGAGCATGAGGCAGATGGGATGGAATACCCTGTTGGTCAGTTTTGGGTCACCTGTCCTGTCCGCTCCTCCCCGCAGGTGGGACCCCTCTACGCTTTTCCGCTGCCGACCCTCCAGTAGGGCACATAACGAAGTAACAGGTGAGAAAAGGTTGTGTTGCTTTTCCAGTGTTGCTCCTGAGAGCCCCTTCTGCAAGTACCTGGTACCTTCTGTGTCTGGTATGATCACTATACAACTAAGGGTTTTTTTCCAGAAACGTGGCTCCTTTGGCTGTTTTCTTCCTCTAAAAGGCAGCCTGAAACAGTAAGAGATGCAGAGAGGTGGTGACTCCCAATTAACAGGTTCTTATTTTTTAAGCAGATGAGTCATTTATATATTTTGGCAATTAAATCATCCACATTAAGAGCAGGCTTAGGTGCCTGCAACCAACCTACCCCTAGCACAGGAGATCTAATGGGGTTACAAGGCACTTGAAGGTGAAGCTCTGAATGAGAGAAGGAGAAAAATAAACAACACTTTCTGTTCTGTTTAAAGGGAAGATTATTCAGAAAAGGAAAAAAAAAAAGACCAACAGTGAAAGACTAAAAAAATACTATTTCTCTTTTCCTCCCCTCAAAAATGAAGTTTTTATTGCTTTTTGTGGTCAAGCCTAAGGCAGGTTTTGCTATTTGAAAATATACTACCATCAGCCTCCAGCAAATACAACTTACATTCTCTGGTTTCTTCCAGCCAGCTATGATTTTTTGCCTTCGTAAATATTTATTTTCCCTAACCATGCAAGAAGCCCAGTCAGATTCATTTGATTAACTACACATTTCTGTACAATCCACTGCAGAAAGTCAAGGAGAATTTGTAACCACACACACGATGGAAGAGGGGCTCAGATCACTCGGAGGAGTGAAGCTGGTGGGATTTTATCCCGTGTTTCACCTTGGGTTGTCTTATGTGGGTGCCTTTTTAAATGCTTAGGGGAGTGAAGCTCCTGTCCCTTTGGGACTGTCAGTGACATTTCATATTTATCACGTGTGCAGGAGGCTGCTCTGTGTCCTTCCTAAAAGCTTTCTCCAGCTAGGGAGTGAGGTTTGACTCCACTCTCACAACAAATGTCTGCCAGCTCCCCAGTGTTGAGGAGCACAGCCAGGAAAGTCTCTCGGAGAGCATTAAGGTACCGGAGAAGAGCAAGTGGAGGATGCAGTCAGGATGGTGGGAAAAGCGTGTGCTTCTAAATGGGGTTTGTTAAATCCATCACTCCAAAGCCATAGTAAACATGGAATTTCAATGGGGTAGATGAGACTGTAGGCTTACTCCATACAGTTTTTCATCATTAGGGTTAATTTGTCCATGAGGACCCCAGGACAGCACCAAGCCATGTCAGGCCTGGCAAGCACGTGCCTGTGCATGAGGGCTCCCACCAAACACAGATTTGGGGCTTTCCTTCCCTGTGCAGATCTACAGGCTGTGCGTGCAGGCCGTGTTCAGAGACGTTCTGAACTGGATCAGGCCCCGGTGCAACTCCAGAGAAACCTGTAAGCAGCAGCCAGTCCCACCCACGGGCATCCACGTGAATGCAGAGGAGGGGCAGGTGCTCCCAGTGTTGCAGGACCCAGCAAGTGGAGAGTCATCCACAACAGTTAGAGGTCAGGTTGTGCCATGAAAAGGTGTTTTCTTTCCTGTTCTTTGCAGATTCATAGGAGTTCCTGCTCGTAACAGCTGGTTCCTGTGAAAAGCCAGTTAAGTGATGTGTCAGCTGCAACCACGAAATCCTGCCAGGCACGCCGGCTTGACCGGTGACCCTGGCTACATCTGAGCCTGACAGTTCACTGCCTGTTTGGGCTGACATCCATGACATCATGTTTAGAAAAGTACCACTGTTATCTTGCCTTACCCATCCAGATGGCAAATGGATAGAAAGGCAGAGAAAGTTCATATCTCCCACTGCTACTGCAGACCAAAATGCCTTTTCCTCAGTGCATAGACCTTGACATACCGAGGAGCAACGCTGGACAGAGGCAAAACATATAAGCTAGTTTGGAAATGGTTTGCAAATAGTTAAAGAGGAGCAAGTAAGACATTGAGGTGCTGGAGGGTGTCCAGAGAACGGCAAGGAAGCTGGTGAGGGGTCTGGAGCACAAGTCTTCTGAGGAGTGGCTGAGGGAACTGGGGTTGTTTAGCCTGAAGAAAAGGAGGCTGGGAGGAGATCTTACCACTCTCTACAACTACTCAAAAGGAGTTTGTAGCAAAGGGAGGAGATCTTACCACTCTCTACAACTACTCAAAAGGAGTTTGTAGCAAAGGGAGGTCAGTCTCTTCTCTCAAGTAACAAGCAATAGGACAAGAGGAAACAGCCTCAGGTTGTGGCAGGGGAGGTTTAGGATGGATATTAGGAATTTTTTTTTCACTAAAAGGCTTGTGAAACATTGGAACAGGCTGCCCAGGGAAGTGGTGGAGTCACCATCCTTGGAGGTATTTAAAAGATGGGTAGACATGGTGCTGAGGGACATGGTTTCGTGGTGGGTTTGGCAGTGTTAGGTTAATGGTTGGATTCAGTGATCTTCAAGGTCCCTTCCAACCCAGACGATTCTACAATTAGACGATTCTACAATTCTGTGATTCTATGATTCTAACTGTAATCCACTGGTGAACTTCTGCCTTATGTCCTCTTGTCCCTGATCCCTAGGAGCCCATCGAGTTCCACAGGGATGCCCAAGTCAGTGGGGACACAGGGGAGTAAGTGTATGTGGCTCCAGACGCTTGAACACAGACACACTGACTCCATCCATCAACTAACATCTCACATCCCACTCTCCTAGTGTGACTTCTGAGATTCTCCCGATCAAGTTGTGTCACACGCAGATGAGCTCAAACTTACCAAAGCAATTTTAGGTTTGCCAGTTCAGGGCAATTACTTCGCCTCTTGGGCAAAATGATGCCCCAGTTTTGTGATGCATTGAAACAGCTCCTTAGGCAGACCCAGTTGAATGGTTCTGGCCAGCTGTTTTAGGACCAAAAAGAAACCTTCTTTAAAGAGGGTAAGCCCAACGTAAGGTCTCAAAACCTTGTTCTTTTAAGATCTTCAGACTCTTTTGGAAGCTCAGCTGGCTGTGAAACCAAACCAGGAAATATTAAGAGCAAGAAATGTGCAGCATGCTCTGTAAGTCAACAAGATTGCTGCAAGTTAGTGCTTCTGCACAGCAGGTCTTGCTCATCTGCTCTGCTCTTTCCTCAAAGACATACTTTTGCACTATGCACATCCTCCATCTGCTGAGCAAGCACAATCTTTGTTATAGCACCTCTCACACCCTCCGTTCTGCTCCAGCTACTCCTGGTGCTATGTTTGTTCCACTGCTTGCTTCATTAGGGGTTTTATCCCGATTACGATGGCACACTGTACTCCTGGTGACTGTTTCTCATAGCTTTCTATTCATAGTGGCTGTGGGCTCACAAAACATGGTGTCCATGGACCTGCTGGAGGTGAGGCACAGCAAAGGGAGAGCAGAGGACTGAAGCAGGCCATTTCACTCTGTAAATCAAAATCTAATAAAAATCTTTAATTGCGTTTTGCACAGGATTTTTTTCATGACCACAGTCAATAGTATGACAATAAAGTTGATCCCAAAATAAACCTGGATCATCACATATGTTTGGTTTGTTTGATAAATGAATCATCAACCCCTTGATAATCCCAGCAGTACACTTAGATTTGTGCAGTACTGCAAACAAAATGGGAAGTTCAATGTTTATTTGGATAAATGCCCATTAATTTGTTTTCCTTTTCTCCTCCTTCAAAGACTTCTCCAGCCAGATCTTAGAAAATCAAAGCACTTTTTTCTTTTTTTCTTTCATACACAGTTCAATGCATTTGCTAATATATGGCTGCTAGAGCTGAGTTAATTTTAAACAGAAAGCACAGTAATGATGTAGGTCATTCGGTCACCCACAAAGATCATCTCCACTGGCTCAGCTACATCTTGTACATGCTGATGAGAGCTCAGATCACGTACTGGCTGAGATCCTCCGGCACCACACAGCCCAGGGACAGCAAAGGGGCCCCGCTCTCTGGCTTTGTCAGTAATTAAAAGCAGCGTATGTGTTTGAGGCTAGGAGCGAGGCACTCCAGCCTGGACTGAGCCGCCATTATGGCTTGGTGCAAGGTCACCCAAAAGGCACCTCACTTGGTGCAAGGCAAGAGCCAGACACCCAGCGCAGGGGCTTTGTGGGTGGGGATGGAAGAGCAGGGAGGCTTCTTGGGCAGGGCGGCCGGAGGGGAGGCAGGAGGGAATCGTGATTGATGGTGCCATGGGCAGCAGTGAGGTGCACAAAGCCTGGCTCCGTCTCTGTAAGGGAGATCAGGACAGCCACAGCCACTTTTGGGACTGATCCTGACACCTCATTTCTGATGCAGAGAGGCTGAGCTGTTGCCCTGTCTGACACTGCTAAATCAAAAGTGGCTAATTCTCCTGCAACAGGAAAAGTCGGAGACAAAAAAAACCCCAATGGACTCATTTGTGGTTGCAACCAGATTGCAAAGGTTGAGGGAGAATTTGGGGGCCCTGGATGCTCTGTTCCCCCTTGTCTTGCTCTAGGCTGTAGTCTTGCAATAAACACTATCTGCCCAAAACAGAAACACAGATGATTGCTGTGAGATTCTTTGAAGGGAAGAAGAGTTAAGATAATTATATTTTTTTCACAGCCTTTCAACAGTTCCACTGTAATCATGGGAATTGCTTAACCGCACACTGACTTGCTTTGCAAATGTATTGCTGCTATCTGACACCCCTGAAAGCTGTTACGATGGTGTTCAAGGGGGCAGGCAAAACATTTCAAGCTGGTGGCTGAGCACAGCTCCCTGATGCGGGGATGCTGAGCCACCACAACGCCAGAGTCAGCGGGAGGGAGACAGGGAGAGAGCCGGGGTCCAGCCGTGCTCACTGGCCCTGCAAAGGTCCTCCTTGCAGGCCCTGGGGCAGCGCTGTGCACCCGCTGTGACAAGAGGACATGTGGACCACAATATGTCCCCTACATTGCCTGTCATCCCACAGGCCAAGAGCCAGAAGTCCTTCTGCCATCCATCGCCACCACTCTCTGATGGCACCAGGAAAGCCTGGAAAGGCCCCCATGAGAATAACAAGGGAGTAAATAGCCTCAGGAGGGTAAAGGACTGAAGTAGCTGCTGTACCAAAGGCTTTTATCTCTATGAAGAAGCACAAGTGTTTCTCAGTAACTATTGCAGTACTTGCAATGGTTTCTGAAATACTTTTTGCAGTAGTGCCAATAGTTTCCACAATAGTGGCAGCAGTGCAGCAGGGCAGGGGAGCAGCTCGGAGAAGCATCTCCTTTGTGCTTACATCTCAACTGGAGAAGCGCAGGATGTGTACTCTCCCCACTCAACCAAATTTCTTTATATGATGCCGTGGAGACACCTCAGTCCCGTAACGACCCCAGAGCACCAGCTTCAGCTCGGCTGGACTCTGCCATCCTGCCTCAAAACCACCAGCTGATCTCTGTGCCCCAGTATAACCTTAATATCAGACACTGCCTCACTCTGCACATCCTACTATCCCTGGAAGTGAGTAGGACCACCTGGATTTCCAGGGGAAGCTGGAAGGTTGTCTCCTGTCCCATGTTACATGACATACGGGTGCATGGCCAGAAGAGCATAATCGTCTCTGGAGGCTGACTGACCGTCCCATCATGATAGAGGGCTGTCCTGTCATCAGATGACTCCTAGGAGGGAGGAACCATTTCCACCTTTTTATTTTGTTTCTTAAGCAATTGCCCATTTGGAGGTGAATATTTTAATCTGTGTCTTTTCATAATGGAATTGAATTTGCAGTTTGATGGCGGCTATAGATCAATACGTACTTTCCCTGAAAGCAGCAAGAGATCGCTTGTGAAAGGTAATAAGATTAGTTAAGAAGTTAAATACCATTACAACTGGAATTGTGGCAAATCGTTTGTGCCATGGTCTCTTGATTAGCTTTATTACTCAAACTGCCACAATCCATAGCCGAGTTGTCTTTGCATCATCTGTTATGGCTGGTCTTCTGCCACTGGCACGGCACAGTGGCACTGCCCTCCCTCTTGGCCCTGCCTTAAGGAAGCTTGCCAAGAAGTTGGTGAAACACTGGCCCAGGTTGCCCAGAGAGGTGGGAGATTCCCCATCCCTGGAAACATTCAAGGTCATGTTGGACGGGGCTCTGAGCAACTTGATGTGGTTGAAGATGTCCCTGCTCAATGCAGGGGGGGTGGACTAGATGGCCTTTGAGGGTCCCTTCCAACCCAAACCATTCTATGATTGCCATGTCTGCTCAAATTTGTGAGCAGAGGAAACATGCACTCTATGGCTTTGTTCCTGCCCTTCTGGTACATGTTGCTCTTCTAGATGGGTGGTCCACATGGAGTTTCTTCTGTCAGTGATAGGGAATATGCCCAAGGTCTTTTTCCTGACACTGATGCCAGATTTTGTTTGAACCGATCTTGTTCTTTCAAATGTTCCTCCTAACGTTAAGAAATAAAGCAGTTTAAAAGGGTAAAGGGTGTCCCCATTGCTCCTAAAGTCAACACAAGTAATTCCATCAATGCCATTGGTGGTACTTTCGTGGTGTCTATACTCCCTTTGGAAAATGTGATATGGACTTTGCTTAAACGCGTTTCCCTACATGGAAACTTCAACCTGTCTCTTTCCTTGTTGTCTCTCTCCATTTTCTCTGCTGTTTCCCAGTAGCGGTTTGGTTTTCTCTTTTCGGCCAACAAAACCGTGTGCTGCACAGCAGACAGCTGGCAGGGAGGCTGATCACCCCGCTGCAGCTCCCCAGCAGCCAGCTCATCTTACCTGTGATCACCAGCAGCTCTGACACTGGGATTCATCTCCCCATGGAAAGGTAGAACCACTTCTGGCTTACAGCCCACGGTGAGCAGCTTTCTCCATTATAAACCACTCAGGGGGCACGTGAGCAAGCTGGCAGGGCAAGGAGACAGCGTGGTGAATAACTGAGCAGCAGCAAGATCACACCATTAGTGATCTCAGGGTCTTTTGACATGGTGAGCTGAGATTTCCATAAATACTACTCAGGCTGGTACCCAGGGCTCTGTGTTTAGCCGAGCTGGCTAGCTGTTCAAGTATTCATTTTCTTCTCTTCCCACACACAGGAACCAGATCTGCAACTGCTTTTAGGCTAAAATCATAGCATGCATGTGGGCTAGAGCAAGGGAGCCCTTGAGTTCTGCTAAAAATTTCAGAGGTCAATAAGTGGAAGCGCTGAGAGAAGTCAAATTAAAAAGGAAAAAAAGAAAAAAAAAACCCAATTATTCAAGAGCTCCTTCTGTTCCATAGCTGTGGCATGCAGCTGGTACAAGGGATGCTGAGTAATACAAATCCCTGTCTTGCAAAGGAGCAGAATGAAAAGGAAGTGGTTTTGGGGACTGACGTTGCCAGGTTGCTCTGGAGCCTGGGATAAGATTCTGCTTCTCAAGATGGGTGGCAATCCCCTGTTCAGGCACTCAGGCTAATTTTCTGAGGTCTCTGGTTCACTGGTTAAATTAGCAGGTTTAGGAAACTGCACAAACCCAGAAATCTGGCCCAGGAGAGAGCTTTTATTTCATTCTGTTCTGAAAAATGATGTCTATGTGTTTTTTCCACAAAACTGAATATGTGAGGCTGTCTTGCTCTGCTGTTAGCATAAAATAATCATAAACCTGTTTCCTGTTACTCTGATAGCATTGAGACAAAGTGCTTCGCTGCTGCTGAACCAAACACTTCCTCTCTCATAGAAAAGCCTGGCAGTTGATGCAATTCCACGTTCAGCTTTTAGCTTTTGAGGGCTCAGAAGAGGAGGGTCAGTGTTCAGAGAGAGATGTGGGACCACATCTGGCTGAGCTGAGCCAGGCAGTGCAGTAATGGGTAAATCGTGTCCATCAGAGCAAGGAGAGGCCCCCACAACTCTTACCAAAAATTACAGACAGAAAACTGATGCTAAAGCTCACAACATCTTCAGTTATTGAAAATAATGTGAAAAAAAGCCAAAACCACACTGGAGAACTCCCCAGTAACTTTTTAAACTTGTTTTTGGGCAACTGTGTAACAACCTGCTTTTGACGTGCGCCATCACTGACATTCCCCACCAATTTCAGCGCAGGCTGGAGCTATTTGGTGCCTTTAATATTCAGGTATTTAATGAGATGCCCAGTTATGCCATCCATTTGTGCTGCCATTTATTACAGAAACCCAAGGGAGTTAAGTGACTGACTCATTAGGATTTCAACATATCCTTAGTGTTTTTAAAAAATAAAATAAAAAAAAGAGAAAAAAATTCTTTACATTGTTCTGATGGAGAACAGAGGATTAAAATGAGTAGAACAGAAAGGTTGAGTGTAGTGCAGCATGTCATGCGGAGCAAAGGAGGTGAGGCAGCGACTGTTTCACAGGCAAGGATACGCAAGACGTGTGAAAATTTTGGCCTCTGCAATTTGCATCTCCCCAGACAGAGCCAGATGCCATTTCGAGTTTCAAAGGAAAGTTAACAGGATCAAAACTCGCTTCGCTAATTCTCAGCTGGTTCGGAAATGTGCTCACGAACTTGAAAACAAGCTGGCGTCATCGGGGCTCACGCTGTGCCATGGAAGCTTCGCATAGCTATAGCAATTGCGATGTTGGGTCGGAAATACGGTGGCTTTGCCCTTTTTTTTCGGGCAGGTTGCAACGAACGTTGAACACAGTGGGACTGCACAGCCCTTTCTGCCTGGTGCGATTTCACATAGGTTAGCAAACAAAGTACAAGTTGGCTGAGGGCTAATAGATATCATGAATCTATATGTATATTCTGGCTGCTCTCTCATGCCAAAATGTGCCCTGGGCAGCGGGAGGGGAGGACAGCCCCCGGCTTTGCTCGCTGGCACTGTGCCTCGGCTCCCGCAGCTTTTGGGATGTTTAGGCTACAGCGTGCTGGGCAGATGAAGGTCTTGGCTCTCATCTACATAAATCAAAGCTGCTACTTGGCGCTTGCACCAAAATAACTCCATTGACTGGAGAACGTGATTTGAACAATATTGAGAAACCACTAGCTGGATTGTCTTGGCGGATTGCCTTCGGGTGTGCAAGGTACCAGACCTGGCTAGGCAACTTGCATGTCTTTTGTGGTTGTCTAGTTATTCAGGTTTTAATTTCAAGTGTTGATTTTTTTCCCAGGGTGTTTTTTTTTTTTTTTTTTTTAAATTTTCCTCGGTTCTGTTGCAAAGCTGTGAACTTCTAGGGTCTGAACTCTTTTTCAGGTGAAGTGATTAACTTTTTCTGTAAAATTACCCATCTGGCTTCAGCTAACGTTAGTTCAAATGCAGTAGCAAAACGATGCTTCGCAACATTTCTGATGAACACAAACTGCACTGATGTGCCACATGTACCCTGGCAGGTTCATTGCTGTGTCTGTGACAACAAACGCTGACCAGGGCACTGTGGTAGGAAGACCAAAAAGAAATGTTGATTTGACTTTAGCCCTCCAATCAAAGCTAAAACCCCTGCAAACTGTGAAAGTTAACTGCAAAATCTGCCGGGCAGGTCTATATCACAGTGTACGTTCGACCGTGCTTTCATGGGTATCATGTGAGCACCACCAATTTCATGTGTGATTGGTTTTTGGAAATGTGTTGAACAGAACCCATTTTCAGAGCTCATTTATTCACGATGAGGTTCATATGACAAAATGCCAATAATCTGTTTTGAATTATAAAAGCTAAATCTCCCAGTACACTTGTTACTCCAGGTAGAACAGACCTCAGTGAGAGCATCTCACTGAGCTTTTTCCGTCCCAGACATTGTTTTCCTCCCTCCCAACCCAGTAAATCATCTGTTGTGATTTTAAACCACTTCCTGGGCTTAGAGTTATAATCCTTTATTGACTGAAGCACTACTAATGGTTCTTAGGACAGTAATAAATAGGTGCTTTCTGGATTGGCTCTAATTTATTGCAGAAAGTATAAACCTCAGGTCACCAAGAAAATCTCGAATCTGAGCGCGGTTATTGGGGTTTTTTATGGTAATACTCCAAAGTGTTAATGTGGGTAGGCTATGGTTGTGGGTACAGAAATTACTTCTGTTCAATTACAAGTAAAAATACATTTTAAAAATGTACAACATGATACAATTAAGTTATTACTATTTAAATATAGTTCAAAGCCATGCTGTGTGCATTCAGGTTATTATGCTGCCAGTGCCCATACCTGGCTCCTCTGCAGATGGTTGCTGAGAACGATGCAACCCAGCTCACATCCTCACAGCTGTGCTGACACTGTGTCTTCAATAATCTAACTATGTAAATACTCTAAGTCTAAATTAAATAATGACTTTCAAATAAACTATATATACCTGTCCTGTTTATACTATTAAAATTTTAAAATAATAAAATTAAAACCTCCTAACTGCAGGAAAAAGCAGAGGTCCATTTCAGCACGTATATGCAATGTTTCCTACCTTCCTGCCCTCCATTGCTAAGCAAAAGCAGTGGCAGAAAAATTCATCATTATCTATTTCAAAAAGTTTGATTAGGGGAGTAAGAAAAGCTCAGGAAGTTACTTACAACTATATATGTTACATGCATGGTACTGCTATTTCAGGCTTTTTGATTTCTTTCTCAGCATCAGCTCCAAACATCAGCTCATCCAAAGTCATTTCCATCTGCAAAGACCAAATTTGAGAAGTTCCCCAAAACACTATATTTGTGTGTGTGCATGTGTAGCTGCAAAATGATAACATTGCCCCAGGACCTCTACAGTCTCTGCAAACAATGCAGTAAAATTTCCAGAGGTCCCTGAGCAAGGTCAGATCTCCCCAGGCAACACCATGTGGACAGGCTTAGCAGACCAGTGAGCCAGATGCCTCTGGAGATGGGAGAAAATCCTTGGGGGATATCAACGGAATAAGTACTCCACAGGTATTTTTTCCTTTTTCCCCCCCTGTTTTTTCCAGATGACTTCATTCCTTCCAGGCTGCCTCATAAAGACACCATGCAGCCCCACCTGCAATGTGTTCCTGACGTGGATGATGTGGCTGCTGGAGAAGGTCTCCTGCCACTGCGCTCTCCTGCTGCTCATGGAAGTGAGTGATGTGGTATTATTTCCCCGTCTTCTGGAAAATAAGATTTACCTCTGGAAAGAAGCACAGATCTGACTTTTTTCTTCCCAGGGCATTTCAGAAGGCATCAAACAATGTTAAACCTCAGGGCTATTTAAGCAAATACCAGAGAAATAATTCCTGGCAATTCCCTGACAGCTTGCAGCAAGCTTCCCATGAAGTTCTGCAGTAAAACAAACATCTGATGCACAGAAAACATGACAAAAACACTGTATTTATGATGCCTTTTTTCCTCTTCCTTGTTCTTACTTATATTTAAATGTAGTGAGTAGATGGATTTAAATATGAATAAATGTAGTGAATAAATGTATTTCTAGTATAACACATGCATGTCTCAGCTTATTTACTTATTTATTTTAGCATGGACCTGCTGTACAGGTGAGGTTTTCCTGCTCCTGCCAGGAACTGGCAAAAAAGATGTCTCAGCCCTTTCCAAACCTTATCAACAAACAGTCTGAGATGTTTCCACTGGGGACGCGTCTGTAGATAGGAAAAGTCTGCTGCTCATGAGACTAAAATCCACCACAGAACAAAAGCTGAGTCTGTCTGCAATCAGCCAGTGAAATGCATTATGTTGCACAGGAAGATGTGGTAATAAATCCAATAACAGAATATTTTCAAGAACACCTGACAGGCAACCTTGTACCCCAAAATCCTGATGCCCCATGGCCGGGCTCTGGGCTCTGCCCACACCGACTGCTTGCTCCAGCTGTAGCATCACTAAAATGAGCTCTGCAATAAACCCTGCACCATCCAGGATTTTAAATGTCATTCACCAAGTGCTCTGATCCTCGTGCATGCTTGAGGAGTCTTGCGAGGATTCGGTTATTTAGGTAAAACTGGCTGTATCCACCGGTGCAGCAATATTTGCTTACAAATGTCACTGAAAACTTGTTAAGAGTTTTTAGCCATGTATATAAGGAACGCCAGCAGCCTTGCCAAGTCTCTGTTCACAGAATCACAGAATCCCAGACTGGCAGGGGTTGGAAGGGACCTCTGGAGATCACCCAGTCCACCCCCGCTGCCAGAGCAGGGTCACCCACAGCAGGATGCACAGGAACGCATCCAGGCAGGTTTTGAATGCCTCCAGGGAAGGAGACCCCACAGCCTCTCTGGGCAGCCTGTGCCAGCGCTCTGCCACCCGCAAAGTGAAGTTTTTTCTCATGTTGAGATGGAATTTCCCGTGTTCCAGTTTGTGCCCGTTGCCCCTTGTCCTGTCGCCAGGCACCACTGAACAGAGTCTGGCCCCATCCTCTTGCCACCCGCCCTTTGGAAACTGATCAGCATTGATGAGATCCCCTCTCGGCCGTCTCTTCTCCAGGATAAACAGCCCCGGGGCTCTCAGCCTTTCCTCAGCAGAGAGATGCTCCAGTCCCTGAGCATCTTCCTAGCCCTCCGCTGGACTCTGTCCAGTAGTCCCCTGTCCTTCTTGAACTGGGGAGCCCAGAACCGGACACAGCACTGTATTATTGCACAGCTCCAGAATAAATCTACAATCAACTGAAACCAACGGAGTATGAAAACCTAGCAGAAAGCAGCATCACCCTTCTCTGAACCCCACAAAAGAGTATGCGTTACCTTCCTTACTGGGAGGGCCCAAATTGGGTCCTGCAAACAAACTTCAGTCCATGAAGCTTGCACATTCCCACCCCGACGTGCAGACAGAAGCAGCTGGGACCAAACAGGAGCCCTGGCAGGGCAGGGGTCTCCCCAAGTGCTGTGTTACACACAGCAATACATGGAAACATCTCTTTTCAGCATAAAGAGATGCTTACGGTGATAAGAAAAGTAACTATGGCATTATTACTCTCTAATTACCAGGAAAGTGACTAACATTGTTGTCAGAAAGGACATCAGAAGTGTTGTCCCTAAATAAGGGTTCTTCACCCGGTGTGCAAGGACCAATCAACGCGCTGAGTCAAGATATTTGTTTTTATTTCAGTTCTGTGGAACTGGGTGCTGGGCATTTAACAACAGCAAGCTCACGTCATGTTTCAAACCGCCCAGTATTTCCAACAATAAAATACAGCTGATTGGTCAACATTGATTCATTTACCTCTCCTAACTATACATATGCATCTAAGCTCATGTTTAAAACACTTAGGGAGGTTACCTTATTAGCATGCTCATTATTCAAAAAGGGGTGTGTATTTTAGCATTATAGAATCATGGAATCATAGAATCATTTAGGTTGGAAGGGACCTTTAAGATCAGCAAGTCCAACCATCAACCCAACACTGCCAAACCCACCACTAACCCATGTCCCTCAGCACCACGTCTGCTCATCTTTTAAATACCTCCAGGGATGGTGATTCCACCACTTCCCTGGGCAGCCAGTTCCAATGCTTGATAACCCTTTTGGTGTAGAAATTTTTCCTACTATCCAACCTAAACCTCCCCTGGCGTAACTTGAGGCCATTTCCTCTTGTCCTAATTACCTTAGAATTACCCAAGGTTAGTTTGGGATACACTTTTGGCCCAAATTTTGTCCACAACTTATATTTTTGCTATCTTATGTCTAAGTCAGCAATTGCAAAAGAACACATAAGACACACATAAGACAAGGTGTATGCTTAGCACTGCGACGACTGTAGGAAAGGTCATCTTTTTTTAAAAAACAATCTGAAACTGAGAACCGAAAGGAGGAGAAACACACCCATTAGAGAGATTAGAGTTGTGGGGTCCCAGAGAAGGGACGCCCACAGTTATGATTTTAGTGGGTACAAAGCTGTTTCACGTAGCTGCAGTTTAAAAGGGGCGTGAAAAGCCATGCCAAGTCTGGAGGCCTCTCTGGAGCAGCTCTGCTCTGCTGCAAGATCGGGATTTTTCCTTCCAAGAAAGAAAACTTTTTGAAACCAGGGTGGTGCCTGCCCCTGGCTTTGGCTGGACGTGGTCCCCACTGCAGCTCCCCAACAGCCCCATGCTCTGGACTCTGGCATGGACCCACCTCTATCTGGGCTTCGCATTTCCAGCCCCTTCCTTCACCTTATCAATGCAAGTTGGGTATTGGAGGCTTAAAGTGCTGCTAGGATAGTAAATTGTCTTTTTATAAGTATTATTCGGATGCTATCTTCCCTTCTGTCTTACCATTCATAGTGTGCTTATATTAAAAAAAATTCTTTGCATGTATTTCATATCATAACAAGTACCCACTGGACCACAAGTCTGTGGGACCTGTGGTTTGTGAGACATCACTGTCTTCCTGCAGAGACATCCCCTTGTCCTTAACCAGTGCAGGTGGAAGACTGAGCCATCAGGTGCTTAGGCCAAGGACACATACACCCTTCCTCTCCTCTGCTGATTTTAAGGTTCAGCACATCACATCCTAATATGGAAACCACCATGAAGACACCTTCAAGACTGCAGAGGTAATCATAATGTGAAAGCACTGACGAAACCCCTCTGTAGACCGTTTTCTCTGCAAAGGACAATGTCAATCACAGAGCAGTGGAGCCCATGCGCCTTCCAGCACACGGTACATGGAACAAGTGGATGCTATTGAAGCCCCGGTGATGTAACCCATGACTCAAGTGAAATGCATTTTTGGTTAATCAGGGTATGTCTGAAAGGAAGCATTGCTCATTGATTTCTCCAGGGGGAAGCTGGCAATTGTAAACCTCCTCTTTGTCCTTTTTGAAGTGTCAGACAACATTTTTGGCCAGTCCCAAGGTGTAACCAGGGTAGGAAAAGTTTTATCAAATGTTCCCTTTATTTCTCATAGCTTGGCTCCAAAATCCCCCGCTAGCAACTGATTTCTAAAGCACAACAATGATCTGCTGCTTTCAGACCATGCCGGGGAGACGAAAGTATGAAAGTGTCATTGCTGCCATAACAGCTGGACTTATCAGCCGCCTAAGGAACAACAAAGGGGCCGTCTCAGAGTTTAAGAAATACATATATTTCCTTTCATTATGAATTGTATCAGAGGGCACCGGGAGCCTTTACCATGCAGAAAGTCACTTCTGTACTTCTTTCATCCTGAAAAGAAAAGCTCCAGCTTCACAGCTGCCTTGCAGGGCAGGTGTGAGTGAGCACAGGAGATGTGTCCCACCAAGCCCTCCAAACCGAGGAAAATGGAGGGATGCATTTGTTACTATTTGTTTTCTTCTCAGTCACCAGGACACCGATTTAACTGAGCTTCCCCAGGAGGGGTTAAGGATGCACCATGTATTTAATCAGGCAAGCTCGGATAGAAGCAGGCACTATTTCTGCTTTCATGTTACCTTTTTTTTCCCCCCAAACTTTATTTTTTATTACTATTCCAGCTCCCAGACCTGAAAAAAAACCCACAGAATGGGATTTCAATATGCACTTTTAAAACTCCCCGGCAGCCAGAGCTGGCATGAAGCTCATCACGGCGTGTGAAGTGGAGAGGTGCTTTCACAGCACCCAGAACATAAGCCACTCAGAGATGGAAAGTAATTCCACTGGTGCAGAGCTGGTGACCGCTTTCAATCGCAGCTTGCCAAGTACAGCGTCCAAACTCTCTCAGCCACAACGCAGCAGAAACGTGTATTATAATCTCCTTCTAGGAATAAAAATATCCTGCATTATAATCTGCTCATCCTCACTTTTCATCCCTAGATTTGGGAAAGCAAAATAAAGCATTAACATTTTAACATTTTAAAGCATAACATTTTAAAAAAATAAACAAAATGATTCACCCAGTAACCCGAGTTTAATCTGGAAAATGACTATTCTGGGATCTGAAATAGAATTAAGGCAAAACACAGGAACCTTTAGACAAGAGGACTTTGAAAGGTCATTTCGGAAGCAGGACTGCAGATTGGAATCCTGCTGCCAGGAGGACAGAAAGAAACAGTCCCAGTGGTACGTACAGGCTTTTTATAATCACATTCTGAGCACCAGGGAAAACAAAACTAGAAGCAAAGGTTGTAAATAACCCAGGAAAGCAGGTGCACAAAATAAAACATCAGCTGGGGTAGCTGGTTTGGGGTAACCATCCTCAGCAGCGCAAACCTGCAGCACCTTCAGACATCTGCTCTATTGCGTGCTTGGTCCCAGACCAAGGGCTGAAGCCACACTTCTCAATATTTAAGAGTTGCTTATTGACATTTTAAATGGTCCTAAGAAAACGGGAAATGAAATTTAAACATGACCTTTCTTTATCTTTTTGTGATCCTAACATCTTAGGGAAGAAAAGAAAGAAAGAAGGCAGGCATGCATATTTGCATGTGCAATTATGCCCCCTAATTTGCTGCCGTAATTATGATGAGAGCACATTAAAATCATGTAATTGCATGCGTAATGGATAATTAGGCATGTGTGTGGATACAATCTGATAGCTTGCACATTTGACTGTGGCAGTAGTGTAAATATTTTGCACAAAATTTTTCAAAGGCTTAACTAGTTTTGCTAGTGGAAGTGTCTGTGGTGTCCTCCATGACACCACTCTATAGACAGCAGCTGTTGCATATATATTCCTTCACAAGGAAGTGACATGTTACATTTCCCCCATGCAAAAGCCTCCCTCTGTGGAAGGAAGGCCAATAATTTTGTCTCTTCTTGGAAACAGTGCGGCTAAAGTGAATTATGGTGGATTTGCTCATTCGGCTGTGGGCGGTGCAGGGCAATCTCAGGCCCTTGCCATCACATGGAGGTAAGTGCCAGGAAATACCAATATTAAAAAGTTATTCACCAGCATGAAACATGATTTGTAGAGCTTGTTTCTCCTGTTTATTTATTCTGGAGGATTATCAAGTCCGCATTATCTGTTGTTTATCTGTAATTAGGCCAAAGCAAGGTTTGCTTCATTCATGTTCTTGTTCCACCCATTTTTCAAAGTGTCACCTTAATCTTCTGTAATTATTGAGTACTTCACAGATCAAGTCAGTTTTGAAACCCATTAAAAATCCAATTAATGCAAAACTTGAGAATTCCTCTCTTGCTGTGGGACTGCCTCAAGCTCTAGCTTTGCTTGCATGTGAAGTGTTTTTGCCTTTGACTTCATGTACTGCAAGGATCACTTGTTTATTGAACGGCTCGTCAGCTCCTGCTGCATAACTGTGATACTAATTGGTTGCTTGAATTTCATGAGCTTTCTAAGCAAACATGTGGGGTGTTCTAGTTCAGCCAAGTTTGATAAAACTTTTAACTTATTTCACATTTATCTGCTTCTGTCTCTGGCAGTCATGCTGCTGAGCAAGGGCTCCACCAGCCATACAAGCTGACCTGGATCGCTCCCTTTACTCACAGAAACCTGCGGTCCCAGTGAAATTCATCTTCCCACTTCAACTCCATCATAGCTGGGTGGCATCTATCTATCCAAAGGCCCCAGAGACTCTCACAACATGAACCAAAGCAAGTGCAGAGCTTAGTGGCCGACCCATGACTTTGGTGTTCATCATCTGAGAGCTGGCTCCTCTCTGCAATCACTTTCCCTATCTCTCTGACCTGCCCAGGACCAGCAAGTTCACCTTATCCCCTCTCCAGCTCTCTGTCCAACCTTCACTCCTTTCCTGGCCACCACCTTGAAACACAAAAATTGGTCTGTCCTTACCTCTCCTGGAAGTTTTGCCCTCGCTCTAGCCAAAACTCTGAGCCAGCTTATTTCCAGGAAACCACAATCAAAATAAAGAATTGGTCCCTCCTAGCACTTGGGACCAGCCCCTCCATCTACTCCCCAGTTAAAGGGAAATTTCAAAGGGAAATTAGACTTTTCGCCTGTTCAGTCTGACCCTACTCAGAGAAGGGTACGATGGCTTTTCTCTGCAGTGAAGGTAACACCACCTCTGATACACTTGGTAGATATTACAGGGAGCTTCCTCACAGCCAAGCTGAGCAACCACCACAGTCTTAGCTGCAACTGAGCTGTCTTTACTCATCAGAGTAAGGCAATAAACGGCTTGGGGAAGTCTTAGTCTCTTCTGCAGCTAGGTTGAGGGCAAAGCCAATTAGCCCTTAGAGAATGACTTAAACAACCTGAACCTGCTCATTAGCTTTGTCGTTGTCACAAACAGAGCAGGTCACAGAGCTATTGTTAGGGTAGGCTGATGCCTGCTCACTGCTCCATGAGTCCCCAGGGACCAGATGTGTTGGTTACTGCATACTGTGACGTGGCACAATAGCACATCTCAGTTCTCTAATCAAACTTTGCAGAATGCAAAGATTTCAAGTGAAATAAACGTATGAACCCAAACAGAAGACACAATGAAAAGACAGATTTATGAAGGTTGTAGAAAGAGTTGTTCAATCACTTGGTATTGCTGTGATTTTTGCAATGCCATCTATAGCAAGTAATTTTGTCATTACATTTCTCATCATCATTTTAAATAACCTACTTTATAGAACAACAAGATTAATTAATCCCATTAGCTCAGAGTTGTTAGAACACCAAATTTTCATCTAGAATTTATGTCTTCCTCATCCTAAGAGCCAGTGAAAGGACTGGGAATATGGGAAAGATCCTTGGTGGGCACCTGGTGTCCTCTCTTTCCTGACAGTAGATGTTTTTTCTGTAAGAAAGGACAGCTCTCCTATTACTAAGAGGGTCTCAGTTCCTGTGCTCGTGCCCCAGCTGTGACCCCTTAGCCCACCCTGATGGTGAATGGGACCAATTTGTGCCAGGAGAGATTCAGTAGTAGTGTGAGAGCCTTTGAGAGGTGAGTATCTGGTCCATAAGGCATGAGAAGAAATGACAGAAATGAAGACAGAGGAGCATGGGAGGACCACCAGGGGTTCCTCTGACCTCCAAAAGTCTGTGGCACCACTTTCCTGCTGGAAGCACAACAGTAACAGTCTGTGATGATGCCATCTCTGAGATGAGATTGCCGAAAAAGGTCTGCATCTCTGACATCTGCCAGCAGCCTCACCTGATGCGGGTCTGGTCCTGCCTGAGGCAGTGCGCAAACTTCAGCTGTGGGAGGTTGCAGCCCAGCCACTGCATCCCACCGGACTTCCCTGCGCCTGCCAGCGCCGTGCCAGCCAGCTACAGGGTGTGCTGCTTCATGGCACCTGGATCCAGAGTGAATGACTCACAAAACTGTGGCAAAAACAGGAGTGAAGGCCCGTAGGGGTGGAACGGGCAGATGGGAAAAAGCGGTAGGAAAAACTCTGAGCATCTGGCTGTGGCCTTGCATCTGTCGTGGGAGGTTTGTTACCTTTCAGCGAGACATGTCTTAAACAGTCTTCCAGAAGACTCATCAGCTCCCTTTCAGTTAACGCAACAGTCGGTGCCTGGGTCCTGGCACTTCATATTTATCTTGTGACGTTTCCCTGTGCTCGAGCAGCGCTGGAGCGAGCTGCGTCACAGAGGTTTCACATATTGGGGCACCATCTAAAGGGCAGCTGTTACTGCACATAAATATTCCAAAGGAATCTATATTTACACAACAGAGGAAGAGGAAAGCACAGCCTCCTTGCAGAACTTGCTGGACTTAGCACACTTGATTAAACAAAGCTTCTTTTACCAGTATTGAATAAAGCATCTCTTTAGCAGACTCAGCGAAGGGGTTTCTTTCCTCATTACATTGTATTTAACATTTGCATTTTCTTGTTTAGCTTCATACTTCTGAATGACCCCTGCCCATGGAGGGGAACATTGCAGTCAACCTCGGGTGAAGGAGAGCAAATTAGAGTGAAGGGAGAAGTGAGAAGCTTTCAGGGGAAATAGCTAGACCTCCCAGGTTGGATTACCACTTTACCTGAGATCAGACACTGTCAATTTGTCAAGAACTAGGAAGTTAACAATAGTGAATTGATCCTTCAGAGGATTAGTTTAATCCCACTGTGATAATCAATATAATAAGCACTTATTAGCTTTCTATTTGAGCTGATGCTTCTCTCCGGAAAAGCACACAAAACTCAAACAGCAAAGGATCTCCATCACCGGCAGCAGCTGCTGAGAGAGGAGGAGGAGAGCAGGACAAGGCGAGGAAGGGACCTCACCAGGAGCACACAGAAGGACTCACTCTGTTCTGCAATCTTGACCTGCCTCAAATAAAGGTTTTATTTTGGGAGGCTGCAGGGGCGGGGGGGGGAAGTCACAAATAGACACCCTCCTTCCCCCCAAAAGCAAGTCAGAAATTATGTATTTCTAGGATAAATGTAATTTTAAAGAAATTTCTGCCTTTGTTAGCATAAACGATATTGTCTTGGTCCATGTGTTTTGTATCATAGCAAAGTTACTTAACTGGCTCATGCTCACAGGCCATCTGCTGAGGTCCTAATTGGTAAAAATCCGTTCATTCCATCCCATTTCCTCCTGTTTAGCTTTTCCCAGGGCTTTAGTCCTGCAGCTGTAAATAAACTTTCCACCAATGTCCCTACCCAAAGAGGCACTGAAAGGCTGGCAAGGAAGATTTCTTTCTTTATTCTCAGCACTCAGCAATATCAGCCCAAATTCACCCTCGGACCATACATTGGGGTTGGATTGCAGCAGATTTGTAATGAGGGTTGGATACATGGCTTCAGAAAACGCATCTTCCTTTTTTCCCTATCAGCTTCACCTGAACAGCTTTAAACAACTGTGTTATTTCAAAGGAAACCCACGCATGTTATTTTTTTTTGTGATGCAAAATTATAAAGTCCTGGAATACAAAATTGGAAATGCAGTTACACCGAGAAAGTGTCAAAATGAGTGCATGCAAACTGAAACTACTCCTGACATCAGCCTAGCTTTTAAAAGTCACTTAATTCCTCATGGAGTGGTTTCTTAATCATGGTAGGCTAATGGGCAGTTCAGAAATAGGTCCCATCACAGATGTTGCCTTTCAGGAGAGTCCTAGTTTTCAGGTCCTCCCCGTCCCATGGTTTATACCAGGAGGATGCGTACAGGTTTTCAGAGCAGCACTTGGGACCCGGCACTCATTCCAGTGAACTAATTAATTTTATCAGAGCTCTCGCCTTCTTTTCACCTTACTTACTAATTTCAGTGAAACATATTGCTTCCTTCAGAGATTTGTGAGAATATAAATAAAACATTGCTTTAGGCTGTTTACGCCTGTCTTGCCTTTGGAAATGCACCAGTCCAGTGATACGTTGTTTTTCTCACTAGATGCATTCCTCTGCTGGAGAGTTAATTGAATTGCCATTTTATCTGATTTCATCCTTCCCAGAAAGCACGCCTTGCACTGTTACAATTTTCATGGCTTCATTACAACTTACACATTTATGAGCGTGGAAAGTATTAGCAACTCCTTTTTTTATACCCACACTATTCAGGCTATGAAGAGGGGTTTACATTCTCCACTGCAGAGCAATGATACTGGTGACTGCCAGCACCTGACGTGTCTCCCCTCCTTATACCATAATTTAAATAGGCTGGGAAACTCTACAGACAGCTCCGGTCTAACGTTATCTCCTTGAAGAGTACCAAGCCCAAAATCATCTCAGGGCACCAATGTAAAGTAAATAATATATGCCAACAAAACGCAATCTGCTCCCAGATCAGGACCCCTGTGGCTCTGTCAAGGCAGGACTGCCCTTTTCCTGTACATCACTCAAAGCAACACTCATGCTCAGTACAGCTGTGTCTATCGACCAAACAACTCCTGCTCTGTGCAGGACCAAGCCATTGCAGACAGGTACTAAGAAGTGGGTTTTGTAGGGCTCTGGGGTTCTTCTGACTCTGTGTACATGAAACATCCACCACAACAGAGGGAAGTGTTATAAGGGTTCTTCTGGTTCAGCAGATGTGAAGGAGGGTGAGAAAGTTCTTAACTTAGGAGCTGGGACATGAGAAATGGAAGTGGAAGATTCAGGCTTAATGTACGGAAAAGGTTTTCCGAGGTTCTCAAATAGACCTCCTTTCATAAGAAGGCAGTGGAGATCACATTATTTGGGATGCTCTCAGTCATGGTGTACTGAGCTTATAAACATTTACTGTGCCAATGATTAATGCAACTGAACCGTCCATCGGGAAACTAAAGGGAGTAGGATCACTCCCATGTGCATAAGTGGTTGTCAAAAACCAGACCTTAGCAGCGTTGACATGATCCAAGAAATTAGAACAGAGGCAGGGCATGAACATACTCTAAAAAGATGGAGAGAGATTAGGGAGACGGTGATGCTCTCTGCCCAGCCTGATTAGGACACATTGCTGAATCCAGGTTCTGCTGGGCTCTGGAAAGGGACCGAATGATGCTGACAGAGCAACCTGAACTTCTTTCTAACTTTCCTATTTTCTTCTGATTACACTAATTCTCACAGAGGATAAGTATAAGTGTGTTGGAAAAAAGACTATTTCAGCTGATTTCCAGGACGAAGAGTTGCTCAGCTACCGTGGTGTTGTACCCCAAAGGTGTACAGGGAATGAAACAGGCTGCAATCAATCCAAAATCTTCACCTGGAAAATTGGCATTATCAGCAACAGTGCTATATTCTTTAGTGTGGGGCTCAAGATCTTTTTTCGGGCATCTTGGCAAGTTAAAAAGAGTTTTAGAACAAGATTATACTGGGGTCTTGCTCCCCCAAAAATGGTTTTGAGGAATTAGAAAGACTGGAAGGGGAGATCTGAACCTAAGCAAGGCTTTTTACTGGGTATCAGGTGGTCAGGCTGTACCCAGCAGTGGTGTGGTCTGAGACAGGTGGAACGGATAAAGGCTGAAACGCAGACTGCAGGGTGGACAGGCAGATCATTAGCCCTACTCTATGCAGTTTGTCAAGGTTCCTCCCAGTCTACGATGCTCCAATAATCTGAAAGTGGTAAGCGTGCAGCATAACTCAAAGATAAAGAAGGTCTCGCTACCCATAGCTACGTATAGGATCACTTACAAGTGCCTAAAGCAGTTGTGAACATTAGCATGAGAAATATCACTCACACTGGTATTCTTTGAGTCTGGCTGCTGTAAGGATACACTGCCCTATCACAGTACATCTTGGAACAGATCCCTTAGCCTTCTTCACTGCGTTACTTGAGCATTTTGGTGTTCCTGCATGCACATCCCTCCCCATCCTGCCCTATGTGGCCAGGGGTGCAGCTGGGGCCATCCCAGCTGCTGCCTGCATGCAGGACTGGAGGCAGGCAGGAGGCAGGCAGAGCACATCATCCTGCCGTTATCCCAGATTCAGGGATGGTGTTTTTTTCAAGCACCATAGAGTTACACGCCTGCCCTTCACAACAAAATCCACCTCTGGCTGCACAAAACACCTTCTCAGCATGGCAAAAGTGATGCTGAACCAATCTCCCATGTGCAGGATTCGTGCAGAGCTCAGTGAGGCAGCAGCATCCCGCTCCTCTGCCCTGGACAGGTGGGTTGCCCAGCGCTGGGGCTTCCAGCATTCAGCCCCATTTCCCTGCATTTGGCTTCCGTCCTCTGCTTACGTGTCGGTGGCTTTTTGTTACTTGAGTGTCAGGAGAGCTTGTTGCCACTGGAATACACCAGTCTAGTCTTCCCGTTAACAAAAAAACACCACCACGGCCCCAGCTGAGACCAGCTACCTCCTGCTTTGGGCACCAAAATGATTGAAGGCCAAATCCTGACCCCCGTGTACTACAGACTTTGAAATGCTCGCTGCTTTCCTGCAGGCTCTGCAAACCCTTGATCCTGTGGTCACCCAGGGACTCCAATCGCCCTGGCACAAGCTGTGACAGCATCCGTAGTGCTCCTGGCAGAAGCAGCTGGAGGGGTCCTGAGGGGCTGCACTGGCATCAGGACAGCAGGAGCGCAGTGTGCCCATGACTGGCCCTTTACAGCTCCTGGCAAGACTTTCTCATGGTTCCCACCTAAAAATGTCTTGGAAAAGCACACAAGAGGAGCAAGTGCCCCACCTGGGATTGGTACGACATAAATTCAATTTTCAGTTCTCTCTAAGTGGGCTGCTGATCTCCTTTTGCACCACTTACAGCTTCATATTGGTCCCAGGCCGCAGGTGGGCTCCCCTAACCTATCTGCATCACAAGCAAAAGGCAGTTTTGAGGAGGACAAAGGCATGAGGCTTCCAGGAAGCTTGAATTGAATATACCTCCACCCCCATCATTACATTTCTCAGGAGCTGAAAATCACAGAATCATAGAATGGTTTAGGTTGGAAGGGACCTTGCAGAGCATCGAGTTCCATCTTCCCTGCCATGGACAGGTACACCTCTCACCAGACCAGGTTGTTCAAAGCCCTGTCCAACCTGGCCTTGAACACCTCCAGGGATGGGGCATCCACAGCTTCTTGGGGCAACCTGTGCCAGGGGCTCACCACCCTCGAAGTGAAAAAATTCTTCATGATATCTAATCTAAATCTCCTCTCTTCCAGTTTGAAGCCATTCCCCCTCATCCTGTCTCTACCTGCCCTTGTAAAAAGTCCTTCCCCATCTCTCCTGTAGGCCCCCCTTAGGAGGGGAGGCTACTATAATGTGTCCCCGAAGCCTTCTCTTCTCCAGGCTGAACACCCCCAACTCTCTCAGCCTGTCCTCACAGGAGAGGTGCTCCTGCCCTCAGATCATCTTTGGGGCCCTAAGTGAGTGCCTTGGACAGTTAGGGCTGGCCTGCTCCTGAAAAGTCGAGAGTTTACCAGGCTGGTACCACCCTGTTGACTGGAATTCCTTGGGCAGGAGGTGCCAATGCATCCCAGGTATGTTAGCCCTGCCACACGCACACCTGGGAGTGCATCCGCATATGCACGGTGAATTTGTTCACTTGCTCTGACACAGCTGCAGCTACAGGATAACCAGAAAATGAGGACAAATATCTAGAGCTCTTCATGGCATCTGCAAGAGAGTTCTGGTAGGAAAACACATGCACACGGATGTTCTAGGTGCAATTATTTTGCCGCAGCTGTAGGGGTCACCAGCGTGATGCAGAGGGAATTACACAGCCCCTAACATTGTCTCGCTGTGTGTGGATGATAAATTCATTGGTGTTCATTGCTGGTCCTCTCTCCCTGTTCTCTCTTCCCTCGGCCCTCAGTTTCTTAACGAGGTTACCCTTATTCAGCCCTTTACTCCATGCACATCACAGAGGGCACTCCAAGCACTCGGGAGCTGTGAACCAAAGCTATATCTTTCAGAAGATAAATTTACATCTGATGCTCAAAGTGACACAGTCCAGTGGCAGGCTCTAATCCCCAGGCTTTATTCTGCATTCTCACAGTTGTTCCTCAAAGGGAAGCAGTTTATTATAGAATCAGCACCGTGCTTGCATTTGTACGGTTGTGAGACCTGGGGAGCTGTGGGTCAGCCAAGCATCATTGCTCAGCAGAAGCAGCTGCTCTGTCCATCTGAATCTGAAGGAAGAGCTGAGACCAAGGCGTGGAGCCCTGTCCTGGCAGGTTGATCACGGAATCACAGAATTTTCAGAGTTGGAAGGGACCTCTAGAGATCATCTAGTCCAACTCCCCTGCTAAAGCAGGATTGCCTAGAGCACGTTACTCAGGACTGCATCCAGGTGGGTCCTGAAAATCTCCGGAGAAGGGGACTCCACAACCTGCCTGGGCAGCCTATGCCAGTGCTCTGTCACCCTCAAAGTAAAGAAGTTTTTTCTAGTGTTTGAATGGAACTTTCTGTGTTCCAACTTGTGCCCGTTGCCCCTTGTCCTGCCACTGGGAACCACTGAAAAGAGTCTGGCTCCATCCTCCTTCAACCCACCTTTTAGATAGTTATAAGCAATAATAAGGTCTCTCCTCAGCCTTCTCTTCTCCAGGATAAAGAGTCCCAGCTCTCTCAGCCTTTCCTCATAAGGGGATGCACCACATCATCGTGTAGCTCTTTCCATCTTTAACGTCCAAAGGTTGAGATTTCTTCTGGTGCTCAACGGAAGAGGAATGCACATGCCTCAAGGGAAGGGAAGCTTCTTCTGCTAATATAAGGGAAAGAGACATAATAGGACCATGGGAATTGTATCCATAAGAAGCTCTCAATTAACACCTGTGCCCAGTGCACAGCCAATGAGTGATGCTAACATCTGCAGCCGTGGTATTTTCACATAGGCACTGATTTGTTTTGTTCAGTAAACAATACAAAAACACCAGGAGCTGTTTGAACACCCCCTGCAGACACCCTTTACAACTAGAGAAAGCCCTTGCACAGCAGCCTCCAACCCCAGTCTCAAGGCTCCCGGACTGGTGCAGCACGGCATCATGTCGAGACAGTGGTCGGCCCCTTCCCAAGGTGGCACAAGTGGTGCTCAGGGTGAGAAGGATGTGTGCCTCAAGTGCAAGGGCTTCTCAGAAAACCCGCTGCAGAATGACCTGCTGTCACAATGGCTTACTGGTTTTTAAGGTCGGTAGGGACTGCTCTGATCAGACAGTCTTGCCTATTATCTATATCAAACGTGTGTTACCGTGAGCTTGCACCACTCAAATCCTAACCTGTGGTTCATCAGTATTATGTCTTTAAAGGGTGGCATCTAAACACCAAATAAAAATTTTAAAACCTTAGGATTTACCACAATTCTAGGAAAACTGCTCCAATGGCCGATTCTCTCTTTAAAAAAAAAGAACATCTGCACCCTGTTTCTTGTCTGAATTTCTTTGTCAAGCTTCATTTTCCAGCCATTGATGTTTTTTTTTCCCCACCCTCCCTTTTTTTTCTGCAGAATTTAAGGTGAGTCTCACAATACTCTTTCTGTGTAGGAATCCCTGGACTGTGTTCAAGTTGACTCTTAACCTTTCTTTTGTTAAGCTGAACAGACTGAGCCGCTGTGGACTCTCACCACACGGCTAGCTGCAATGAAGCATTAGGACATGATTATTTTGAGGCTTTATCTAAATAAGTATCTCCCTTGGGATTAAGGAGTGGGCACGAGGCATGTAGAGGGTCTAAAGTGGCACCTTTCTGGCTCAGCCCTAATTTCTGCAGTGAGTGATTAGGCACACTGCCAGCATTTAAAGCACCGTCTGTTTAAGGAAAATAACATTAATGGAGGAGGTGTTCACCACAGGAAAGACATCATTACTTGACTGCTGTTAATGAGGGCTGAGGAGCAAACTGCAGCCAGATAGTGGATGAAAATGTTGCTGCTCCCTGAAGCGGCAGCAGAACAGGGAGCTCTGAGATCAAGTTCAAATGGCTCATGGAGAGTCTCCTCTGCGGCATGAAAACACCAGAGCTGGAAAGCTTTAGGATGCTGCCAGAAGGCCACGAGCTTCAACCCTACCTAAAGCACATCAGAGACCATCAATGTCTTTACTTGACTTCAGACACTCAGCCACAGGGCACACAACATACCTGTCTGGAGACCAGACTGTGCTCCAGGTCTGCTTGTCCCACACTGGGATGTGGATAAAGCCATTGAGTGCGCAGAGGGACTATCCCTGAGCCCACTGCTCAGAGCAAGGGTGGATGGATCTGCCATCAGTGGCAAAACACAAGGTTTTGCCTCAGAGCTTTGAAANTATAGAAGAAATATTTTATGATGAGAGTGGTGAAACACCAGCACAGGTTGCCCAGAGAGGTGGGAGATGCCCCATCCCTGAAAACATTCCAGGTGAGGTTGGACAGGGCTCTGAGCAACCTGGTCTAGTTGAAGATGTCCCTGCTTAATGCAGGAGGGTTGGACTAGATGGCCTCTAGATGGCCATTAAAGGTCCTTTCCAACACAAACCACTCTGTGATTCTATGATATCACTGAAAAAATAAGATGACATGGGAAAGACAAATAGTTTAACACTTTGCACTTCCAGAGTTAACCTTATAAAACATCTTAGTATGAGGTTTTATGTGGAAGAAACAATTTTAAAGAAACATCTTCACTTACTATTACTTAATCTGAAATCAATACATTGCTTACATGAAATAGAATTAAAGACTACTTTACAGTTGTCTGATTTCATTCCTCAATAATAAAAATTGATCCACCTTTCTTTGAAAGTAAGTGGAAAAACCCAGCATAACTGACTGTTTTCAGCAACACTTGTATAAAACCTTTAACTGAAGTATCACAAAATGACTATTAATAGTAATTAATTCTACTGAAAAGTCTCTCTACTAAGAGACTGGATCGGGTACTATAATGCCCATTAGCAGGCAGCTCCTGCCCTGAGGATTTTCCTTTTCAAAAATGATGAGAGAGAACATTAGGTGAATATGAGCATCTTCCCTACTACCTCAGTGAGAAACTGAGGCATGGATTCAGTGCATGGCCATCATCATTCAGGGAATCTGTGGTAGAGTAAAACCCATCCCCTGACCCACAGTGATTTCCAGCGAAGTGTGGACTATCGTAGTAGCTGGTGGCTACTGGTGGAAAGGCTGGTGGAAAAACTATTGCTGAAGCTACTTAAAACTTCTCAATTTAAATGACAGTAAATGAGTGCCTGTCTCTTAGATAAGCCATTTTTTGTATAAGAATCCTGAAAAAGCTCATGAACTTTATTCTGGACTTTCAATGTCAGTAAATATCTCAAGGCTGCTCTCCAGGTAAGTCAAAGGGAAATGTAAATGCAACATCATGAAGCTAATTCTGAATCAAATCATCCCATGGGGAGACTAATGAGCTTAGTCTTCACACTTTGGGCTACTCTTCATGCCCTGGGTTTCTACATCTCTGCTTTATTGAGTGTTCCTCTGCAGAGAAGGTGACACTATACATGCGCGGCCATGAGAATCAGGATGGAGCATCTCAAATCTTGATTAGGCAAATTGTTGGGTGTGCCACTAATGCTGCTCTCACATGGTGGTGCTCATGTTCCCCAAAGAGCTTACCTGCTGATAAGAAAACACTGAAAACATCCCCTTATAAAACATACTTTGAATAGGAAAAATGGCAATTTAGTTTCTTGCTCTTTCTGCTCTTTGCAGGCTACACTGTAGATGCAACTAGACAGTCAGGGCTGTGATTTAAAGTGGCACAGGAGATGTGCATCCTGAAAAGCAGCAAGTACAGCTCTGTCTGTGCTCAAGTTGTGCTATAATTGATGGGTAAGTGCCAAACACATACACGCTTAGCTGGGAAGGGGCAGAGCGGCGTGCTTACAACACAGCGTCGGAGGTGATTGAAGCAGGCAGAAGAGCCTTCTTTGATTAGAAGTGGTACCTCTGACTTGGCTTGTGCTGGGGACGGAGAAGGCACCGTGAAGCACAGCTCTGCAGCGGGGAGACATGCCCCCGGCTGACGGCACACGGAAACTGGCTGGAGCCGGAGGCAGGCTTAGAACTAAGGTGAAGTAATTAATTAAGCAGCAATGAACAGCATGACAGACCCAGGAGGAAAGGAAAATAACCAGTGTGGAAATGTCTGATAAATAGGAGGAAATGTGACCATGAAAGGTGTCCCCTGGTGCCAGCAGTGGCCTCTGACAGTGAGGCCAGTGAATGTGGCAGAGCCCCGAGGACAAAGTCAGCACTGACCCCTGGAGCCACCAGCCGCTGACACAGTGTACCAAGACCAGACCATGCAGCCGTGTTACGAGATGTCCCTTCAGTCCCTGCTGTGGAGAACTTACAACCTCCAGCAGAAAGTAACATAAATACATCGTATTGATTTCCTTGAAGTAGCATAAATCTATGAAGTCAGCAAAGCCACACTGATTTACTTCCCATGAGGAAATGGCCAATAAAGATGATGTTTAATCACTGTCTCTCTCCTTCTGCATGACACACGAATCATTCTTTGTTGCCCTCACACTGCGACCAACAGCTTGGGTCTGTCCAGAGCCTCTTGCAGGAGCCGAGATGCAAGAAAGAGAAACATCAGCACTGCCCACATCACTGCTGATCTGCTCCAGAGGAGGACTTCCTTCGGGATGGGTCTCATTTTACACTGTAATTTGGCTTTAACCTTGCGCCTATACTCATTGCTTTCCTTTTTCTGCTGTATTAACAACTTTCTAACTTGAAGTCAGTAGAGAGTCCAGAGGAGGCCACGAAGATGCTGGGAGGGCTGGAGCCCCTCTGCTGTGAGGACAGGCTGAGAGAGTTGGGGGTGTTCAGCCTGGAGAAGAGAATGCTCCGGGGAGACCTTAGAGCCCCTTCCAGTCCCTGAAGGGTCTCCAGGAAATCTGGGGAGGAACTCTGGGTCAGGGAGGGGAGTGATGTGATGAGGGGTAATGGCTTTAAACTAAAAGAGGGAAGATTTAGACAAAATATAGGGAAGAAATTTTTTATGCTAAAAGTGGTGAGACACTGGCCCAGGTTTCTCAGAGAAGTGGGAGATGCCCCATCCCTGGAAACATTCCAGCTCAGATTGGACGGGGCTCTGAGCAACCTGATCCAGTTGAAGAAGATGTCCCTGCTTAATGCAGGGGAGTCGGACTAGATGGTCTTTAAAGGTCCCTTCCCACCCCAACCACCCTGTGATTGTAACCCCCAGTGCCAGCTGCAGCGTGGTTGAGAGAGGGTCTGTCAGCGAAGGACCAGGTTCATATAAAGGGAAAAGCAGAGTGAGATGCTGGGCCCTAGGGGTAGTCCAATTGCTGGAGACCCCACAGGTGTCTCCATCTTCTCCCATGTCTCCATCTGTGCGGGGAGGCTCTCAGCAGAGCCTGGTCACTGAGGAGGGGGCTGCAAGGGCCCTCTAAGGGCTTTGCATTCCCCTGTTGGCCTCATTTTTGAGCCTGTGTCCATCACCTGCACCAGGCTTGGGGGAGATGAGCTCCTGCTTCAGCTGCTGGTACAACTCCACAAGTCATTCCTTGGGCCATTTGCACACAATTAGGCCATTTTCAAGACTCCCAGTGTTTGCCTAAAAGAGAACAGAGCCATGTGGAAGACCATTCAAATGACCCTTTTCCTGATTTGGTTTGGCTGTGCCTAATGGGAGTTTGGATGGGCGGCTATGGCCACCTCCTCGGTGACTGAGACCTCCGTGCAGAAAAGAAAAGAACAAAAATCAGCACAGGACCCTGAGATTCCACAGAAACTGCTCCACATCTGTTCTCCTTTTTTGTATCAAACACAAAAGCAATCTTCCCTTTCAAAAGAAGCTCTCTGTTTCCTGGACTGTTTAGGAGTTTGGTGTCACACTGACTCTGGAATTTCCATGCGTACATCCTTGATTTCACTTGGTTGAACACGTGTTGCTAAACTGAGCTAATTAACCCAAACTGAAATCTTTTTTAAAACAAAGCTGTTCCTAGTTTTCAGAGGAAGCTACCAAGTCAAGGAGCAGATTATATCTGTGTTGAAACAGTGGACAAGTGTTGAACAATTTTCTTTTTACAAGGTAACATCCTAAACCACCCAGTGGAAAGGGACACACCAGAACACCACTGAGTTTTGACCAGATAGTCTTCCTTAAATGAGAGATAAAATGCATTATTTTAACACTCCTCCAGGACTCATACCTTTTTATGCCACCAAACAGTTGTGTTCCATCAAGAGTCCATCATTTCAGCCCACTTTTTTTACTATCTTCATGAAGTAAGGCACTTCCGTTAGTGTGACGTACCGTGTTTTCACATATATGCTATACCCCTAGCTACATGTCAGTAGTTTGGCCAGCTACATGGCAGTAATAAATACATGTCTTACCTGTATTTTACACTAGGATAGCTAATGCTCCTCGGTGCCTGATAGTGAAGACTTGTCTCTTTTGGGCTGTGCAAATGTGCCTCTGGGAAGAGGTACAAAAGCTAAAAATTGCCTTGTCTTCACTAGAATCTTAACTGGAGTAAAGTCAAGAGCACATCTATTATATTCATAGTAAAGACAAGTCCTTCATCATCTGCTTGTAGTGTGGTACTTACAACATCAAGAGGCAACAGCATTGGAAATTGGTGCAATCAGTCCCCAGAACACCAGGCTTAACACAGTAAAGGGAAATAACAATAACACAAAAATAAATTGCTACAGTTACAGCTGTTTTATTTCTCTCATATTGGTAGAAATTTAATATCCCAATAGAGCTATTTAGCCCTTTGTTTTAAAGTTAACTTTGTCCTTTAGGAAAGAAATTGTGAAGGAACTGCGCAGATTTGTCCGATATCAGAGAATCATAAATCTTCCCTACTTAAGCAGACAGTTCATGGTCCCTGCTTCTTCTGCAACCAGCATGGAGGCTGTCTTGAAGAGCATTAGTCATGCAGTCTCATGTACTATACTTAAATGAAGAAAAAGCTCAAACCCTCCTGTGGGAAATCTGTCCCACATGCAATGCTGTTGTCCAGTGTACAAAGCAAGAACCAGAGATTGGGATGATGCTACTCCTACTTGCAGGATGAGGAGCCCCGAGTTGTAGCAGAGCAGAGTTGTCCCACCTGAGCCTCCCAGATACCCCACATATCTGTCAGCAAGAGACTCTGCAGGATGCACATCACCCTGCGAACAGCAGCCACGTTCTCAGACCAAAGGTCCAGCAAATCCAGTGTCCTGGCCCTCGTGGTGGAGTTCCAGGGAAGAGTATAAACACAAGGAAAATAGATGTTATCCTTGCCTGGGTACTCCATCCTCCAGTTTTGCAACTCATGAACTGAACAAGAAGTAGTGTCTGTGTAGCTAGTGACACTCAATGAATTTCTGCTCCATGACTTAGTCCATTCCCCTCCTGAAGATGTGTAGTCTCCTTCTAGAGTTGCAAACACTGGCAGGAGCTCATTCCTCCTGTTGCCTTTTCTGCAAAACCTGTCCCTCCTTGGTAGACCTCCAGCATGAGCCAAAGGAGATTGGACTCTGTGCTTCAGACAAGCACATTTAAGGGAAAAAATAATGTAAATTTTATCATATGAAGAAAATCAACACGATGGAAAAAATATCCAGTGGAAGACAGCCTGCTTGGCTCTCACCCACAGGTGCCCTTTATTTTCACATGGGCTTAGGTTACTGGTCATTACAACAAATTTTTCCTGCCATTTGGGACTGCATTAAATGGTGCCTGACCAAATTGCAGCTGCTGCCTTAAAATGATAAAGGTCTTGAGAGGTTGGCAGGCCTGATGGGAAAACATTGCACAAAGACTTGGGTTCCAATGCTGGCTGTACCTGTGGGCAAGTTACTTCACTTGTGTGCCTTTCTTTCTCTTCCTCACCTTTGCTCATCTTGTGTGTTCTGAAAGTGAGTGCTCATGGCAGGGTAACCTCTCGCTAAGGATTTGCCCTTGGATCATACTTGCCCTGGTGTACCTCAAGGCCCCCTCTTCCCACCTCCCCTCCACTTTGCTCATTCCCAAATGCTGTGAGAAGAAAATGATGCTGTGCTGTGGTACTGCTTCACAGACCCCAACACCGATTCGGGTCTGTTCTTAGCTTTGCAGAAATACTTTCAAGAACAAGTAGCCAGAACCTCTACAGCTACAAATCACTGCTGTAAGCAACATTTATAAAACAAGAGACCATGTTCTGCAAAGCACTAACTTGAAAAGATGCCACTGAGCACCCGCCACAGTGCCAGGTAGCCTGGAGAGGACTGCAGCCACCGGACAGCCAAGGAGGAGATCAGCACTAATAGGGACGTGGTGTCACATTTATACCCAGCATTTATGACCCTCTTCCCACTGATTAGAAACAATTTTGATGTCTACACTGAAAACCTCACGGGCATCCGGAGAGCAGGAGACCTGGACAACCTGCTCGTAATGAGACTCGAGATGGGTCTGTTTATAGAAGGCGTAGAGGTTACTTGCTCATCATTTACAAGTACCTACATGTGACACATTTTCTGATGACAGGGCTCTTTCATCCATCAGGAAAAAGAATAATTAAGGACAATATTTAGCATCCAGACCTGGAAATATTCAGACCCGAAATGAGGTGAAATTTTTAACAAGAAGAGTAGTTAGCCACTCAAACAATTTATTTAAGCCTACAGTGGCTCTGACACCACTTGAAGGCCTTAAATCAAGATTGAATATGATTGTGGGAGCTCTGACGTTAGCAGAAGCTGCAGTCTTGTTATAGGCATTTTGGGCAAGGGGCTCTGACAGAAGCGGGAGATAACCCGCATCATAAACCAGCTCAGATGAAGCTGAAGTTTTTCATATAGTGACTTCTCTGATCCCCCAAATGGCATATTTACAGTAAATTAAAACAACAGGAAGTTTTACACAGTACAATAAATATTTTAAAACAAAACCCTGCAATGCATCTAAGGGCCTTGAGTTATGAAGAAAAAAACATTGATTTTTTTTTTTTTTTGGTGGGGTTTCAGCTCACCCAAGATCAGGGCAACATTTTTGCTGAAAAGTTCAGCTTCTGGTTAGATGCCACTGTATTGGCAAGTTTCCGAAAGGTCTTGGCCAGCTGGCTGCTCTCAAGGTTTGTGATCCTTTGACCTTCAACCCATGGTACCTTCAAGTTATCTCTAAAATTTCTTTGTTAAAAATAACTAGCATTGATTTGCATCAGTTAAACACCTGGCTCCTGTTTTTGCCTTGCTTCTCTATGCAGTGGCACAAGCTGTAATGCTACTTAGAATCAAAATTTTACACTCACTGATGTGTAGCAGGCACATACCATTAAAAGAGTTTTACCAGGAAAGATTATCCATCACTTTAAATAGGTCATGCATACACTTAGCATATGTTACATTAATTCTCTTACATGCAGCCAATCACACTGGCTAATTGAAAATTTCTGTAGTCACAACCAAAGAAAGTCATTTCTCTGATGATTAATAAGCAAGGAGTCTGGGAAAAGAGGAGAAAAAAGAAGCAGGGGCATGAAAGAGGGATCAGACTTGGTATGAAGTTCAAGAAGAGTTGCATTCTACAATGGACCCTCCAGTTGCTGCTGTAATTTATATTTAAAAATAAAGGTGCCATCATCTCCATCTCCATTCCGCACCCTGCAGCCCCGAGCAGGGACGGACCTCTCAGCATCTTCTCTGAGGTCCTGCCATCTGCTCGGGAATGCGAGTGCTGAGGATCAAGACCCTTTAACACCTCCCAGGGCACACTGAGGGGCCCATGCAAGGACTGGAGGGCAGCACTGACATGCTGTTGTTGGGGACATGGTTAATGCATCACTTAGCATGAATTCAACCAGGACATTTATTCTTCCTAATCACGCCCATGGCTTTCTTCAGCTGGGTTAAACTCCTTTTTAATGCCAGGTATTTTTAACCGCTGCCCTTTGCAAATGCTGCACCGACGTCCTTGTTTATCAAATTTCAGGTCAGAACAAGTTTTGCTGAATTCTTAAAAATGACAGAGCAAATGGCTTCAGCCTTGCCTGCTGACATACCGCCACATTACATGTCTGCTTCCCCTCTGAAATATAGGAAGCGTTCCCCAGTCGCACTGGCAGAAATGGGAGATGAATCAATTCCTCTGCATTCGTTCCCAGGTGCCTGTAGTTGACTGTCAGGATTGGGCTCACTCCTTCAAGAATTGATTAAGTCCCTTCCTGGCAATTACGCTCATGCACATACTTCCAACGTCACCCTCCCAGGCTGTGTAGATGATGTCTAGTTTGGTGTCAGTGGATCTGCTCCAGGCTCTGAGCTCCCCTCAACCCTGTTACCCTCCCATCAGGCTCTGAAATCAAATACTGTGATGATTTGCAGGGCAACTCAGTAGGGGAATAACTTTTTTTTAAGGTACGTTGTAATACCAGTTAAAGGCAGATGGTCTTGCAACGATGGGCTAAGTTTGTGGTTGATGTCTGCCACCCTCCCTAGCAGTCGGTTGCTTGTTGCTCGTTACTGCAGTGGGTTTAAAAGCTGCAAACCCCTGTGCTTTGTTGTGTGCACAGCTCTGGGAGCCTGCGGGGAGGTGGCAGACCCATGCCAGGGGGTGGCCTTGGGGATGTGCCTTCCTCTGCATCTGAGCAAGGTCCGGGGCTCTGGGGCCACCACCAGCACCTCTGCACTCTCTGCAGGGGATGCTCAGACAGGGCAAAGGAGACCAAAAGCAGCAAAACAGGAGCCGTCAAGGGAAGCTGCTTCAGGTGTCCTTGCAGGAGCATGGGCTAGCAGCTCTGGTGAACCAGCGATTAAACCGCAGCTCCAAACCCTGAGTTTCCCTTTAACAACTGCAAACCCAAACTGAATGAAATAATGAACACGTTCCTTTCCTACCAGAGCATCTCCCAGGAAGGTAACTCCCAGTTTGCACCTAAATCATGCTCATTTCCCAGAAATTACCCCAAGAAGCCCCCGGCAGTGAGGAACTACTTCCGCCAACTAGATCTGTGAGCACCGTGTTGCTCCAGCATCTCCCAGCGCACAGCACTTTTAGCAGTAGACTGTGGCTGGTTTCCCTTGTAACGAGTACCAGGTCTAAATGAATCCAGTTTATTCTGAGATGCTTTCATGAATTGCGGCTTTGCATTTCCATTGCCCGCTGCTCCCAGTGAAGCTTGCCTTGCTTCAGCAATAATGTCATTTGGATATTATTTCACCCAGTGCCTACCTAGTGTCTCTCTTCATTACCTGAGTACATCGTTCATGGCAAGGCTTTAATTAATGAAGCCAGAATTGCCCTTTGCTATGTTATTTTCATTTTCTTGGTCCAAGTAAGGTAAAGCCCAGCTTGCTTCGTGCTTGGAGATGTCTGTTAACTTCATGGAGAGCTTTGCCTGTGTTTGCACAAGGTACTATCTGAGAGGGCTGAATCCAGGCTGGGATGTCTCAGCTTGAGGAGCTGTAAGAGGGGACTGGGAGTGCGAAGACAAGGCCTGGGCTGAGGATTATGCTCATTTATGACCGCTGTTACATACCTCTATGTGGGTCTGTAGTTCTGAACAGCTCCACGATAGCCACTATAATGGACCATCAAAGGACAGTTTTGTCATGACATTCAGAAAAATATTCTTCTCCCCTGTCAGTGATCTCCTATGCTCTTCTTTGGCAGGCACACAGCTCCCAAAGTGCCCCAAACAAAAGTGATACTTGCATTTTTACATGACAGGAAGATCAGCTGCTAAGAAGCACACTGCAGCCCACTCCCCAGCTGTGCTCTGCACATCTGCATCTGTCCACCAGGAGAGCGCTGCCGGAGGAGGACATTGATTCCTTTGCAAGAGCTCAGCGCTATTCACAGCAAGCACAAGACCTCAAATTGCCATCTCAAATCAAATCCATGCCAGATCTTCTTTCATCTGTGTGGCATTTTCTCCACCCACCAGCTCCACCATGGCTCCAGCTTTTGCCTCTCTGCTGGCAACTCAGCTGTCCTTCACACTCCCAAAACCGCTGAAGTCATGCTGCTGTAGGTGCGAAGTGGCACATGCCACCACCTCTCAGCTTCCTTTGTTGAGTGGAGCCCATCAACACGGCTGCCTGGAGGAGAGCCAGGCCACCCCCGCCCTGCTTGGAGCCTCTCCTGGGTGCGGATGTTGGGGGACACACAGCCCAACACACCTCCCTTCTCCAGCAGCCTCACGCTGACTCCACTCTGTGCTTCACCCAAAGCCCTGGGAGCTTGCTCACTTCATGCTCACATCCTGCTCATGGAGCTCAGTGGCTTCTGCACATAGGCAGGGTCACCAGAGTCATGGTGGGATGGGCAGAAGACACTCTTGTGCACAGGGCATGAAACCCATCTTCATCACAGCAGCTGGTTCATGACCTGGTTTATAAGGATGTATGGAGGCCAAGCTGAAGTTGGATTAACGTGGCGACAGATGCCCTTGAAGAAGCCCAAGGAGTGGCCATAGAACAGAGCCCAGTGGGAACAGGGATGGCAGGCTACTGGCACCAGGGAGTAATGGAAAGTCCCCCGTGTTGTGCCACACAGTTTCATTTTAAATGATTGCTCTATCTAACTGAGTCGTTCTGCACTGAACAAGGCTGTTGCTTTCTGCTGCTTTCAAGTGGTGCAGATTTAAAGCTCTAAAATAATAACTGCATTAAGGCAAGTCTGGGGTGGTAAGTATTAAAGCTCTTTAGCCTTTCCCCTTTAAGGGGATTGTTTAACAAAGACAGTCCCACTCACCACTTTACTCCATCTTTATATTAAAGGGTACCAGTAGACCAGAAAATTATTTTAGATTTCAAAGGAGCTTCATTTCTGGAAGGTGCCTCTGAGTTTTCTCATCCATAACCACAGAGAGGGAAGGTTTCTGAATGGCAATAACAATCTGTTGCTGCATTCACTTCCACAGAGATATAATACAGTGAAAGACATCCTTCTGACAAGACTCGCTGAGGAATAGCACGCTGAAAGCATTCAAGGCAACTGGGGAAGAAATGTGAGCCAATATTTCAGCCAGGTTCCTAAATCATCGCATTTTGGCAGCAGCATCAGCGACATGAAAATGAAGAGAAAACATGGAGACCTGAAATCGATGGCAGCTTTAGGTCACTGCAAATGATTTAAATAGCCTCCTTTCACAATTCCAGCTATTTACACAAGTTGGTATTGTTTAACTTCACAGTTTGTACCTGCTTATTATGCATGGTTGGATCACCGTTCCTTCCCCCTTCCCCAACAAGGGGAGCAAAGCCGAGGTGGGGGCTGGAGTGCTGCCCCGACCCCAGATCCCAGGCCAGCCGCACGGCCAGCTGAGGGAGATTTCATCTAAGTAAGCTTGATTTTGCAAGCCATAAGAGCAAGCTGGCTTTTTGGCACAATCATAGTTGGTTTTCAACTGCTAATAGCTCAAGAATTTGGTGGCTTTGATGCTTATTTAATTTCAGTATAATGAACATCACTTTTATTATTTAACCTCCTTGTATTCTGAAGTAGATTTAATGTTGCAAAGCACAATTCATCAGTCCTGGAGGAGCGTAATACGCCTGAATGCTGTTATAAATGGTAGTAGAAGGGCCATGTTCTGGCACAGCCCCTCTAATTTATTTAGGTACTTACATGGCCTTCATCACCATAGTTACCTGAGTGCTATCATTAATGAATTCATTAACGTTAACGTGCTTTGTGTGATTTTACCCTGGGAGGGGAAGAAGTATTGTGCCTGGTTTGCTGAGAGAACTGAGGCAGAAGGCAAAGGGGACATGTTCGGTGTCACGTGGAAAGTCTCTATCAGAAGCAAGAAGCAAAGCAAGTTCATGCGAGCCCCAGCACAGGGCCACAACTGCACAAACATGTTTCTTTCCCACTTCTGAGGACTGACAATAACATACATAAAACATATAATTAATGGTAGTTGTCTGCCCTGGGATGACTATTGCATCAAAAACCTACACGTACATTACAACTCATATGAACCAACTGTCATATTTGTATTTCTAATGCAGAAAACGCTGTATTTTCATGTTATGCCTGCACCT
This sequence comes from Ibidorhyncha struthersii, assembly GCA_013398815.1. Lineage (NCBI taxonomy): Eukaryota > Metazoa > Chordata > Aves > Charadriiformes > Charadriidae > Ibidorhyncha > Ibidorhyncha struthersii. The sequence goes on along the minus strand of VZSZ01011507.1, from coordinate 22,546 downwards.
TCACAAGTGGCTTTTCACTATTGTAATTTGCACTTCTGCAGAAATCTCTGACTGACCAGGCATTAAACACAGCACCAGAGCATGGTTTGTGTAACTCTACTCAGCAAGATGCTTTGGTCCCCTCAGCTGTGCGTTGTCCCAGCGTGCCCAGAACACCACAAACTTTTGCAGTACTTCACATCACCTTCACTTGCGAGCATGGGATGTTTTAGTCAATTTTCTGGGTATGAAACCTCATTTTCTAGATAAACTCCCGAGACAATGAACTCTTGACTCTTCCCAAAGGAAACAATTATCATGGCTGAACAATCATCATTTTGATTGGCCTTCTTGTCTCCCAAAAGTCTTGGCAGAGAAGCAGTCACCATCTTCACACCCTGTTGAAGCCAGCTCTGACTTCGCATTCCCAGTATTTGCGGGGCATTTTCTTTTAAGATGTAGAGAGCTTAGTGGGTGTGAACAACACCCTGGCTCCTTGGGAAAACTGTGCAAACAGATGAATCAAGCAAAAGTTCCTAGAAGTAGAAATATGTGAATTTACCCTGGCTGTAAGAAGGGATGTCTGTCCTTGGAGATACTCAGAAGTCAACTGGTCCACGTCCTGAGCTACCTCGTTTAACTTTGCACCAGACCTGCTTTAAGCATGATGTTGGGCCAAGTGACCTCCAGAAGCCCCTTCCAACAAAAATTACCCCCTGATTCCATTAATTTAATACCTAGTCAAATACCATGGACTGCAAAATCATAATAAAGCTACTTCGCTTGGGTTATAAGAAATATTAAGTTAATCTAACAAGGATGTAATTCATCATTTCCAAGTCTCATCTAGCAGAGTGAGAAGGAATACTTACATTGAGCTGGATAAGCCAGTGGAGACGGGCAACATGATAGCTCTTTCAGTTCAGTGCTAATAAATGCAAAATCATTAGGACTCTTGCAAAGCCCTTATTTATCTGTCTCATCATGGGTTGGTCAAAGATGCCCTGCCAGAGTGCCACAGTGACCTCCGATAAACATCTTGCTTTTCAAGTCATCTAAGGCCTTTACAATAAACTGGTCCTCTCAGTACTGGTGACACCACTCACTGAAGTAACTTCCCTGTGGCTCATGAGCTGGCATGTCTGGGTGGTATTTGTACCATTTATGCTCACCTTTACCCAGTCGGCAGGTCTGCAACAGGTTGGCCTCACTCTGCTTATCCCTACGGATGCTTCTCTCCCATGAACTGCATATGGAGCCAAACTCCTTAGCACAAGCACCTAAGTTAGATACCCCATTTTTTTTGCAACTACTGATAGGACGACGAGGAATGGCTTCAAACTGGAAGAGGGGAGATATAGAATAGATATTAGGAAGAAATTTTTCACTCTGAGGATGCTGAGACACTGGAACAAGTCACCCAGGGAAGCTGTGGCTGCCCCATCCCTGGAGGTGTTCAAGGCCAGGTGGGACGGGGCTTGGAGCAACCTGGGCTGGGGGGAGGTGTCCCTGCCCAGGGCAGGGGGGGTGGAACTGGATGATCTTCAAGGTCCCTTCCAACTCTAACCATTCTATGATTCTATGATCTCTAGTTCTTTCTCTCATGTCATTAATATCCATATTAAACAGGACCTGCCTGTAGTGATCTCTAGCAGTCACCTCCCTCCATCCCAAAACACCCCTGCTCAACAGACTCAGACACCTTCCCTTTGGCCAGCTCCCTAACCAGCTAGAAATATAGGTATTAATCCCCACCATCTCTACCTTTGGTAATAATTTCCTGTGGGGAACAAAGTCAAATGCTTTACTTAAATTACATAGCCTGGATCTGCTGCATTTCCCTTATCTAAGCAACTGTTTTCACATAAAAAAAAAAAAAAAAAGATACAAAATGTCTCTGCTGTAATCTAACATTGATAAAACCATGATGTAATTTATCCTGTCTACCCTTTGCTTTCACATCCTTAATTACTCTTTCCTTTAGAAAGTGTTCGGAGAGTGAGCAGAATATTGAGTTCAAACCACCAAGGCTGGAGTTCCCCAGGCCCCTTCGCGTATACAGGTTATTTTAGTATAGTATGTGCTGAAACCACCAAGGCCTGACTCTCAAGCCTTCAGTTCCTTGGCTAACCTTGCTATCGATACTGACATTATTTTGTTTACGGGAGGTAGAGAATAGGCCCTTGGCATGTTCACATGCAGCAGCTGGAGGTTTTCTTGCTGTTATTTTGCAATTTCTGCCGCATCACTTTAATCTCCAAAAAGTAGCCAGGGGGTTCAGACTCCTGGACACCCTTCTCCTTACAGAAAGCAAAGGCAAATTCATTCAACAATTGGCCTTTTCTCAGTTGTCCCCAATCTTTGTTCTGTTTAGCCCTTTTTATGTGTACAATCATGTACCTTGTTGCAACAGGCTCTTGGCCCTTCTCATTTTCCTTTCATACTTTTGGAGGCAAAATTTACCTTTCCAGACATCCCCTGTTCTGTTTCCTGGAGAGTCCCTGCTCATTCTCAGTATCTTCTCTGAGGTTCCTGTATGACCAGGAACGTCTCTGGTTTTACCCAGCTCATGCTGGTGTGTCTGTTTTATCTCCTGGTGGGAATGTGGAGCTGGCAGTAGCAATTGCCTCCTCCACATTTGCATGACTGAGGGCTCTTCACACCCCCCAAGTCTCTCTATTATCTGTGTCAGCTGTGGAAATGCTAACGGGGTTAACACAGAGTGTAACAAAGTCCTCTGCTTAACACAAGGGAAAGAGCAAACACACACAGAAAATAACACAGACAAAATTTGCAAGCTACTGTACGTGACTCGTCTCTACACAGTATCGATTATTTTACGCAGAGGAGGAATTAGCACAGAAAAAATTTACAAAGAAAGAATGAAGACTTTGCAAACCTCCTTTGTTCACAATTAACTTGGTTTTCCTCACGCTGGAGACAAGCAGCAAGGAGCATAATAAGCCTAAGCAAACTAACGAGCGTTCTGCAGAAGGCAGTACTGGGAGCCCTCCTCTGCCTGTCCTGCGCTGCAGGATGGGGAACACTGCATGGAAATGAAAAGGTAGGGAAGTCTACGTCGACGCAGGGGCTTAGCACGGCATTAGACTGTATAATCAATTGTTGCTAAATCTTATAGAAATTGAAAGAATTAACAGGATTCAAGAAAGGATTGGAAACTGATATAAACTTTATGGCAGTAGAGAACAATTACATCATGTGCTCATGAATGTCTGTACGTTTTTATGTACATTCAGTGTATATAAATGTCAATGTGTGTTTATATACATACACAGATTGACTCACCTCTGCTTGGTAGACATAAATATATATGCACATAAATACTTACACAAATGGTGTATCAAGACTATAAATCGACATTAATGAAGAACCGTGGGCTAATACCGAGCTGCTCTCTGGTTCGTGTTTAAATATTCTTCTTCACCAGATGCACAAACTGAAGGAGAGACAAACAAGGGCTCCAAGAGGAGCAGCAAACGGGGGCTGCTTGTGCCTGTCAGCTGCTGTTACCACTGAGGACCTTCCTACTTCCGAAGCATAAATGGCCTTAAAAAGCTATTGACTTTCTACCCAGAGCCCATCAAAAGGAGTGGAAGGACACCGACCAGCCAGGCCTTGGATGGCACCCGTGGGATGCTTCTATTCCTTAGTGCGAGGTGGGTAACCGCCGATATCTGCAAAGGAAAAACAACTGAAAACATCAAACAAGCGAGACATCTGTTTTACTCTCACCAAATATCACTGGGCTGCAGATGTGCCCTCATGTAGACGGAGGGTTATTTTCCCTCTAATCCTCTTCCATAAAGAAAAAGGGAAGAAAACCCTTCCATAAAGAAGAAGGGAAGAGCTATAATCATTGAATGGGCACAGAGTTTGCTTTTCATGAGGAAATGCGCAAATTCAGTCATTCTGGCATCTCCAAACGTCGCTGGTGCTGGAGGGGCTCAGCAAGACCTGCTGGTTTCAGAGCTGTCCACCATGAGCGTAGAGACACCTCCGCATCAGCAGATGCTCAACATCAAACACCAGCCCTACAACAAGCTTGTCTCTTTGAGAAATGCTGGATGAGCTCATTCCAGGGACATTTCGTGGATATAGGACATCCTGGGCACTGTGGTAAAGCTCCCACCATTCCTATTGAAGGGGCAGACTCTATATATAGGACTGAAAAGACCTAAGAAAAAATAGTACACTTGGATTAGGCCTAAGAAAATGGGTCTGAGGAGGAGAGGAAAGCAATGCCCATCTGCTGTTCCAGGACCAGTGGTCTCATCTGGTCTTTTGAAGACTCAGCAGCACTGGGCAGCTTTCTCAAAACTCACCACCTGACTATAGGATTAATTCTAATAATTAAATATTAACTCGGGTTAAACCAAAGAGATTCCACAGAGATGATTTCATATTTCAGTGTACACATCATCTCAGCTTATGAACATACTATCCATGGTAATTAGAAAAGCTACTTGTTTCTGTAATTTGAAATTATATTCAGCATGACCTCCTAAGATGATGCCATGATACTTATCAAAATTTACCACAATGAATTGCATTTTACATAGTCAAAGACTTTTTTTTTTTTTTTTTTTTTAAGGAGGGGAAAAAAATAATTAAAAAATAACTAAGTCTAAAAGTATGGTCCTGAACCTCTCCTTGCCTGCTTCCCGGCTCTGAAGTCTCTATGCTTCTTTGTTCCAGGTAGTCCTGGTCTCCCATGCATGAAGGTCTTCTCCTGAGCATTTACAGAGGTATCTCAGTTCTCAACAAGGCAGAACAGATGCCCTCATGCCTAAGATAGGTCCTTGCTTAGACAAGTCCTACAACCACTGGCCACCTCCGTGTGGGATTTCTCTGGTAGCAGACAGTAAAGACACCTAAGTATATGATGTTGGTTTCTCCTTCCCCATCTCCAGCTTCACACCATGACATGTCCCCAACCACGGAAAGCTGCCTGCCTGCTCCAGGCCGTTGCCAACTCTGCACCACCCCAGTGCCCATCTCGGGAAACCCCATGTTTGCACCCATTGCCTGACCCAACCTCGGCAGGTCTCTGGTTCCACACTGACGTACACGGTTAAACGCTTCAGATTGCTTAAAAGCTGTGACTGGAAAGCAAATTCTGGGTTGAGTTTATTAAACATAGAGCCTGTTTTCTAATGCTTACTGTATTTTAATCTTGGATGTAGTCATGTAGATGCCTGAGGCCAATCAAAGGTGCAACTTTGGGTAAACTGTTTAATGTTCTGAGCTTCTTCCTTCTCCCTGTTGGGAAAGAAGAGAACAAGCGCCTCTTATCGTATTTGTATAATTAAAGAAAAAAAGAAAATCACAACCTCCACCCTCAGTCACAACAGGGAATTCATGAGTGCAGAATGCAGTCAAATACAATTATTTATCAGTCCTAGCCTGAGAATAGCTTTTATGAAAATCCTTTATTATCCTTTCAATCAAAGACAGACGAGGCAAAACTATCCTATGGCTAAGTCATTCTGTCCTTCAATACCTCTCATACTGTTTTATACTTACATGTATTTTCGCTAACGTATTTTGCCCAGTGTTCTGGGCATTGGTGGTTGGGTTTTTTCAGTTTTGCTTCCAAGCATTTTGATTTAGGTGTGAATGAGGGCACTCAGCCTTTGCTCTGCTCAAAGAGCTGAAATTGTGGGAGGCGTTTTACCATCCTGATGATGGTAAGATGGTGCTGTCAAATTAGATTGGACTGCAACGTCCAATTCTGAGTTTTGCATAGGGCAAACCATCCCCATTGGATTTTTCCTTCATCCAGTAAGACCCCACAAACAATAACACAAAAGAACTCGTATACTCTATACAATTTCTTCCTGTTGTCTCTATGTGATACAGTCGTTTGATATTTTGGTTTCAGTGGAAGATGCTGTGATACAGTGCTGCTGTTATCACCCATCAGAGTTCTGCAGCTCCAGAAGACAGAAATGGATTAATTTCTGTGAGAGTGAAACCGCGACCTTTTTAAGGGACCCTTGTTGTGAGCCTTCCCACGTGGTGTGGCACTAAAAGTGAATTAATCCCACACATTGCCATTGATCTGCTTTTCAAAATATACAGAATCACAGAATCACAGAATGGTGGGGGTTGGAAGGGACCTCTGGAGATCACCCAGTCCCACCCCCTGCCAGAACAGGGTCACCTACAGCAGTTGCACAGGACAGCGTCCAGGCGTGTTTGGAATGTCTGCAGAGTGGGAGACTCCCCCACCTCTCTGGGCAGCCTGTGCCAGTGCTCTGCCACCCTCAAAGGGAAGAAGTCCCTCCTCATGTTTAGATGGAACTTCCTATGTTCAAGTTTGTGCCCATTACCTCTTGTTCTATCATTGGGCACCACTGAAAAAAGACTGCTCACATCCCCCTGGTACTCTCCCTGTAAGTATTTATAGGTATTGATAAGATCCCTCCTCAGTCTTCTTTTCTCCAGACTGAAAAGATCCAAGTCCCTCAGCCTTTCCTCGTAGGGAAGATGCTCCAATCCCCTCATCATCTTAGTAGCCCTCTGCTAGACTCTCCCTGTCTGTCTTCAACTGAGGAGCCCAGAACTGGACACAGTACTCCAGATGCGGCCTCACCAAGACAGAGTAGAGGGGGAGGATGACCTCCCTCCACCTGCTGGCCACACTCTTTTTGATGCACCCCAGGATGCCATTGGCCTTCTTGGCAACCAGGGCACGCTGCCGGCAGATATGTTAGTCTAAAGGAATTAGAAATACATTTGTTGGAAGAGGTAACATTTCAGGTTTGAAAATGTGCTTATGCTGAAGACTTCTCTATGTTTTCTACTGGTACCCATCAAACCAATTAAAAGTGCTACCTCTCTGTGCAGACTTGACCTCACTCCTGTATGTAAAGTCTGAGAAGGAATTCAAGATATTCTGAAATAACAGTAAAGGCTGAATAATGAAATAAGGAAAGCAAGCTATGAGCCCTTTTCCTCTGAAAGTTGGCTCAAATCCTAAATTAAACCCTTTCATCCCAGCAACTGATTTGAAACTCCTGGTTCAAACTGAAAATAGTCAAAACCATCTCCTGAGGAACGGAAACTTGACCCATCTGAAATCTGATCTACAGTGCATATCTTTAAAAGTTCCAGTAATCCTCATATAATTATTGTATGCTAGACTTCTTTTTCTTTCTACTCCCACATATGCACTTCAATAGAAAAACACTCTTTATTTTTCTGTTTTATGAATAATACATAAATACATAAATAATAGATATGTTATTAATAAAATGGCCAAATATGTATTCCCCTCAAAATGCATGAGTTTGAGTGGAACGTCAAACAGATTACTGGATGAATATTTGATATTTTAATTTATTGGGCAATTTCTTACAAGAATAGCTGAAGTCCTCAATTAAACTTCATACCCTCAGTCCTCCATCACATCTGCCACCAATTCATGCCATGTTCCTTCCACTTCTATGAACCTGCCTCTCAAGAAAGACTGGTGGTTGCAAGAGCAGCCAAAAACTACCTTTAAACTGACACTGACACTGTCAGTCATGGGCTGTCCCTCAGCACAGATCAAAACAATCTTTGGGATGCTCTAACTTGCCCCAGCACTTGATGTCTCTTCTTTACGGGGTGCAAAGACATCTCCTCACAGCAAACATGTGAGAGCAGATGAGCTTCGGCACAGCAGCTGGCAAAGATCCCCAGCGGGGAGCTAAACCGAGGGTCCAGCACAGCCTCAAATCATGCAGCAACAGCTTTGGGCTCATCCGTGAAAAGACAAGCTTTTGCACAAGCTGAAACCTCCCACCCAAAAGACACGGGCACGGCAGGCAGCAGGGCTGGACCTCAGCACTGATTAAATACACCAATACTCTCAAGCTGTCTAAAATTTTATTTAATTAAATTTTCAGTCATATTGAGAACAGGGCACATTTTTTCTCAGCCATGATATTATGAGTTTTCAACAAAATAAAAAATAAATTTGACTCAAGCAAAAGATAAACAACAGCCACCAGGGTTTCTGCAGGGGATGTATCCCCGCTCCTGTTCGCTGGCTTTCTGCTCTTCCCACTGGAGAAGTGGTAAAATAAGGCAGAGAAAAGGATGCTCCAAATGGAGCAACTTCAAGCCACTTCCACCCAGGTTGAACTGAAATAGTTTTGTGGTTCAGCTCAGATCACTTCCATTTTTCAGCCCAGTTTGCTAAGCAGGTTGCAAAGATGAAAAAGAGGTGTTAGAAAATAACAGAAGGGGAAGAAAAGTCTGACTCACCTGAAACAGGAACAGAAGAGCATCTTTTCTGAAAATAGATGAAAAAGAAGTAATTTTTGCCTTGAATTCACCTGCAAGCCTCATTGCCATAAGCTATTATTGAGGTGAACAGCCTTTTACTGTTGAAATTATTAGACAGGTGTGTGGAGTACCTAATAAACTGGATATAAATTAGAAGACAGATTTTTTGGAAAACTTGGTGCATATTAGACAATTACAACCCTTTTTAAAAGCCAGGAGACATTTCCATTGCTTTCACCTAGACTGCACCTCTAAAAGCATCTGGTCCCAAATTCCACTCTATTTTAGTCTCAAATTCCTTTCATTGGCCCAAATCAGGAAAAATAATGAGATTCACAATGCAGAAGAGTCTGGCAGTGTCTGACATTAGTTTCTGTTGAACAAGAGCCTGTCCAGGAGCTCTACACATGACCCACTGTGGTATTCCCTGTGCATACAGGAAAATACCTATAGGTGCAGGTAAGTTATGTTTTCAAAAGCACATTGGCCACCAAAGCACAGCAGCTGCATTTATTGCACCTTAGGAGGTGTAACATAACCCAAGCAGAGATTTCCAAGAAGCTCCACCCCAAGGGCTTGGTTGGGGCAGATGTGTAAATCGCTCCCATCCACTGGGGGCCGGCACAGACCTATTAATCCTTGCACAAACCCCACCACTCCAGACACTGCCCATTCCCCTCCTATTTACAGTAAGTGTTTTAAAAGTCTTAAAAATCAACCAGTGTCCTTTGTAACATGTTTCCAGGGAAGCCTGGCTCCTCTTGATACTCTGGATCCAGCTGAATGGGTGTCCACGGAAGAGGGTTACTATCACCACCATATTTTGGAAAAAAATGAAACATTGCCTAACATTGCTTTCCAAAGTCCAATGTCTGGACTGTGTGGTCCTCCACAGGAACCTCCTGGTGTGATGGCAAAGGCTTTCGTATGCTCAGAGGCACTGTGCATCATTGCATGCCACCAAGAATCATCGCCCTTGTCTGGCAAGGCGAGGGCCATGCATGGTGTCAAGAGCGATGCTGAGACCTTTGGCAGGCTGCTGGCAAAGCTGTCCCATGGAGCAGTCACCCAGAAAGCACACGTTGATCCACTGCCACTACCATGTGCTGGATTCAATCCATGAAGCAAAGGGGTTTCTTCCACTGCAGGCGTCTGCAAGGCGGTTTTCTACTCCGTGAATTACCCATCACTGTGAAGAAGTCACCCTTCGGGCTAAAGAGAGGGGATTGCTCCAACCCATTTGTTCCCATCCTTATGGGAACATAATGATGATCAAATTGTCACAGACAGTGAAGCTACCACCATGTGGGACAACACCCAGTCTATAATTTCCCTGGCTCCTGTTACTCCCAGCCAGCCTCCAGGATCACGATCTTATCCCTCTGTTAGTGCCATGAGTCCAGGGACACCGGGGACCTAAAGGTGACTTGGTAGAAACCAGCAAGACCCAGCTGCAAGTCTTTCACTGCAGCTCTGGTGAAGGTGCTCCTTGGACTTGTCCCATGGCAGGAGGGGGTCTGGCAGGTCCTGGAGCCTGTGAAGGGCTCCTCAAAGCTAATGGCCTTGGCATCACTTGCAGCCATGCTGATCTGACCTCTCCTACAGCAAAATGACCTTTAAAATACCTGAAGATAAAGATATAGTGTCCTGGCTTCAGCTAGGAAAGAGTTAATTTTCCTTCTAGTGATTGCTGTGAAAGATGTGCCAATACTACCTATTGTTTTCAGTTGTTGCTAAGTGATATTTACACTATCCAAGGACTTTTTTCAGCTTTCCATAGAAGAATAGACAGAACGATGGAATGGCCAAGGAAATATTCCTTACCATGGACATCATGCTCAGTAAATAAACGAGTTTTGCCAGGGGGCAGGAATCTGCGATCACTGCTTGGGACAGTGCCAGTTCACCAGGCAGTGAAAGTGACCCGTGTCATTATTATTATTCCTTTGCTGTTATTGTTTCTATTGAACTGTCTTTATCTCAACCCCTGTCTTTTTTTTTTCCTCCCTTCCCCTCTTTTCCCCCCCCCCTCTTCCTCCTCATTGTTCTTGGGGGGAGGGGAAAGAGGAGGGGTGAGTAAGTGGCTGCATGGTTCTACTTGCCAGCTGGGGTTAAACCACGACACATAGCTGTCAAACGTGCTTGGGCAATGGCTCAGTGATGGCTACCATGAAAATGCAGTAGACTTCATCCAGGTGCCTCTGTGAGGTTTTCTGCTGCACTATGTACAAGGTCCAGGTTGGATGAATAATTAAGATGAAGAAGTTGAACCCTGAATCCATCACTTAAAGCTCCACAATAGTCTTTGTGGCATTTGTGGCAACAGTTATGGGCTGACTGAGGCAAGATATGAACAGTGATGAGAAAGGAGTCTTTGTCAGTTCATCAGTGAGAGCTTTTGGTGACACTCACTCCCCAAAAGGGAATTATCTCAATTTATCAACATTAAGAAGAGTTTAATAGCTCCTCTTACTGGCTGGGGCTGCAAGCAAGCTCACTTCAGGAAGCAGAGAATGAGAAGGCATCTGGTTTCTCACAAGATGTGCTCTAAGAGGAGAAACCATCTTTGCCCTGCATTGGTACAGCCCTGAGCACACGGCAGCAGTAGTCCAGGACAAGCTCCTGCTTAGGAGCAAACATGGCCTCTTGCTCTCCGTTTCTCCTGGCCATCCTCAGTTGGCATCAACTTATGGCAGGGAAATAAAGTCATTTAAAGTCTGTGCATCTCCCAAGCTTTTTTCTCCTTTCAAGCTTGTCATGCTAATTTTTAGCCTCATGTGCCAGCCATGAATCTTAGCTTAAAAATCAAAGCATTTCCAAGCAGACTTTCTCAGGAGAGCCTCTGAGAGAGGTGAAGCCATGTTTGCTACCAGAAGGAGACTTCTCAGGCAACAAAGTGCATCGCACAGCTGTTGAAAGCCTGTTTCTCTGGGGTTTCTTAGCCCTAATCAAGGCAGGCAGAGGTGCTCAGTTTGAGAGTCAAGGGGAAAGGAAAAAAAAAAGACAGACATAAAAATCCACAAGAAGACAGAGGTTAGGAGGGGCAGGTAATCAGGCACACAGAAAGCAAGGTCCACAGCAGCAATACTTTGGAAAAAATAAATCAATATAACCCTTTAAGGGGAGGTCTTGGTTTGATTGCTGTTCTTTTACATAAATAGCAATTAGTGGGCCTCAGATCTGCGAAGTATCTCCTGCTATTACATTGCTGCACTGCTGCCTGATGGGAGGTATCGTTTCAAGGAGGATGATACCAAGTTGGGTGTCCGCACTTCTGAAAACTATTTTTTTTCCTCCTTTAAGAATGCTCCATTTAGCATAAGCAATTTCAATATGTATGTTCAGGTCCAGCTGAGAGTAGAGACCAGCTGCAAACCTCTTGCCATTTGGAAGAGGGGGCAAAGCACCACAGCCTCCACCTGGGGGGGGGTGCAGGAGCTCCTGGGTCAGTGGCATAATGGAGGAGCTGCCAGAGGTGGTGGTCAGGTTGGGTGTTTGTCCTTGAGCACAGGGCTTTCTTTTGCTTTGGTCGGTAACAGTACCAAGAGAGAGGACAAAAAAAAATAATAAAAGGAACAGGAGATTCTCATGGAGGGTCACAGAAGAGAAAAGCGGAGGCAGACAGCCCAGCGACCACACCAGACGTCATCCTTGGGGCCACACGATGCTGTGCTCACAGCTTGTGCGGTGGCTGTCCCCGGGCTGTGTCACAAGCAGACATCTGGAGCATTTGGCCACTGGAGCGCAGCCAGATGCAGCACAGCCCCAGGGCTGGAGCTTCACCTCCAGAAACAAATGCTGTGCACAGTACACGTCCTTTGGGTATCTCCAACACCGAGCTGGTACAAAACATAAAGCAGTTGTAACTTCTGTAACCCACCTCTCCAAGATGAGCAACTCAACACCCTCCAGAAGACGCATGAAGAAGCAAAGGCCACACAGACTTACCCAGAGAGGACCAGCCTCAGCCATGCCAACATTGGCCATGCACACCTAACTTCCCTCTTGCCAGCAACGTAACGCTGCAGGGGCAGCTGCTTTGCGGGTGTAAATGATAACACACTGATTTGCACCAGCTGGCAGACTGGTCCCTTCAGCCAAAAAATCTTCCGAACTCTAATGCAGTTACAGAGCGTTCACCCTGCTGAAATTTTATTAACACTTTATCCAGACACCTCTAAGCTCCCTGTCCACGGCCATGAATCATCAGCGACACTCGCAGTGTAATAGCCCGGTGAAAAATTAATTTGCTCATCCCCAGGTTTCCTGGGAAGTGTGAGACTCGCAGAGCCGATCCCTTAGAGACTTCCCAGGAGGTTTCATCCCACGTGGTCCAGGGGCACTGCGTACGGAGGAGACCTGCCTGCACCCTGGAGGCAATGCCCAGCATCCCGTCAGCTCCCCTCAAAGTCCCCAAAGTTAATTAAAATAAGCGTATTCTTTTTTCATCCTTAACCACAGTGGGTTAAACACTGCAGTGGGTTTCTCTGGAAGGGGAACTGCCTTCCTGCAAGGATTTGGGGTGAGAAAGAAAAGCGGGAGCCCATGGTGCTTCATGCCTCAGCCCACGGCCAGCAGAGTGCACTCAAAGACATCCTCTGCTCGTGCAAACCTCTGCTGCTAATAAAACCCATCCTGTGTTTAATATGTAGTGGCTGTAGTGAGGAGCTACTGAAACTTAATTGTTTCCCCCTGCATTATGAAGAAGAATAGAGACGCTCCAATGGGATTTCATTTTATTCAGGGAAATAAACTCGGTCTGATTGTGTTATTTTAAATAATTCCCTGGATTCATTTCCATAGTGCAACAGGGGCAACTTCACCAGCAGGAGTGTTGTGTATTAATATTTCCCTTTAACTTAACAAGAATTCACTTTTTTTTTTTTTTCTGCTGATAATGCACAAGATACTTATTATTTTTTGAATGTCAGCCTTATTGGAGTTATCTTTGTGCACTACTTGTTTGTAAAACAGCCAGGCTATGGCAAGGACTGCATTTTTAGGATTTTTTTTACTATTGCCCGGATGTCCAACTTCTTCTGTTGCCTATAAATTTGAAGCTTGTGGCCACAATGTAAGCAACACATTGAGCAGCCCCATTTGCCGCTGGTTAATTAAACGTGACCCATTTCTCTCACGCTGTCCTTCCCTTCCACTCCGGGGAGTCAGTGCTCACGTGCCAGTCAGCGTTAGCGCAGCAGGGCAGAATGTTATTTTGATTATTTGACACAATAGTGCTGCCTTTTGCAGCCACAACTGCGTGTGTCCGTACACACAAACAAGAAAACACACATCTTGCTGGTGCAACGGCACCGCCACTGTAGGAAGCCAAAAACAGAGGGTGGATGTGTCTGAAATCAGCAGGTTTCAGCTAATTCAGCCGGCCCATCTCTCCAGACGTGATGTGTTGGTGTGGTGGGTGGTACCGCTGAGCTCATGAGGATCTAAGAGGACCTTTTCCTTTCCTCCTGGTCCAAGGAGATGGGGACGTAAAGGTGATTTACAAATTAACTCCATGTAAGCAAGGAAAGCCACCTCTGAGCAGTGGCACTGCGGCAGTGAGCTGCCTACGTCCACCTGGCTCTCCCTAGGGTGGCTCCTCCGAATCATCAATGTCCCTTATGGCCACCCCGCGCCCAAGCCCGTGGGCACTGCCAGCCCTCCTGCAGGGAGAGGTGCTGCTGGTTTGCAGCTCTGGGGGCAGCCAGCATCCACGTGGCCGCTCTTCCCAGCTGGCAGATGGACCCAGAGACAGGCAGAGAGTGTCTCACGGTCCAGCTGATATTTTTCTGCCAGTTTAACACTGACCCTTCAGGAGGATGAAGGAAAACTGGTGGACCAAAGCAGGAACTCCAGCCGCTCACAATAAAAAGACCCAGAGGGTATTTTTTTTCCCCATGTTACTGCTGGCGAGCCTGGTGCTCACTGCAGAGCACAGTCCTGCTCCTCAGCAACCCCCAGCCTTGGATCTCCTGCCCTGCCTGTGACCACGGGCTGCAGCTCCTCGTAGAAACACTGTGGAGAGACGAAGCTTGTTGGCAAAGCGAGCATTTTCTTAAGGGCTCATTACAATAAGGGTGGGGGGAAAACGTAGGTGAGACCAGCAAATGAAGGCAGGGGCTGCTTACAGGGCTTCCCTTTACCAAGCAGAAACACCAGTAGATGTGACTACCGGAGCTTCCTAGGAAACCCAGCAAGCCCTAGCAAACATCCAAATGTGGCTTTTCTAAGAAGAAGGGGGCAAAAGGGCTGTAGCCCCGGTCACCAGCTCGTAGCAGAACACATATACGTAGGCATTCCTTCATTCAAGCCACCTCTACCTTCCTCCAGAGACACAGACATGGATCTACCTGGAGCACACATCTCACCAACATGCAGCCGCCTCTGGATGAAATGGCTGCTGGCCCTGGAGCCCCAAGCAGAGACCTGCCTCTCTTCACAAAGATGCTGAAGAGCTCATGGGCAAACTGAGTTATCCAGGAAACAAATGCACAAAAAGAGCCATATTTTAATTACATAGAATTGCTGTTCCAGGTATTTCCCACTGCCCTGGGGCTCACTGAGCCCAGGAAAACTCTTGCATGGTTTAGATGTTATTACTGTGTTTGTACACCCCTATAGCTTGATGTACATGAAACTTCAACCGTGCATCGAAGTTTGAAGACCATGGCAAAGCCCTGTTCTCATGGCAGGTATTAATGGTTTCATACAGCCTCTGTGGCTTTATTTCTGAGACTGAACCACAGCAAGCAATGCATTATAGAAAGAATGAAAGACCAGCAGGATGTTGCATGGATTTGAACTCCTTGTCCCAGGAGGGTAAACCTGAAGCTGCTCTGACAAGACATCCCCCCTTGGGGTGGTGTAAAACAAGCTGCACACGTGTGTACAGAGATCTCCCCAGTCAATGAGAGACAGACCAGTGCATACCTACGGATCACTGCTTCTCTTGTCCTGAACCACACAATGGATGTTTGGACATTTTCCCTCTAATCCTAACTGTAAGTACGTTCACCATAACATGACAGTTGGTTTGAAGGAAAAAACCTACCACCTCACTCCTTGAGAGTGCCGTGGCTTCTTGCCGTTGCTCCATCAGGGTACTGGGAGGAGGAGAGACATCCCTGCTTCCTGACCGACTTCAGATCAGCACATCAGTTTGTTTCTTTCTACTTCTTTACGGGATGAAGCCTTTTACTGAAAATCAGTAGAAAGCAATATTTTGCCTGGTTCCTTGGGCTGGGCTGCAGTCCTGGAGAAGATGGACCTTAATCTAGATTTTACCAGGCAGTGCCCAATGGTTGGGCTCCCTCCATGTAAGGCTGAAGGATAAGAGGGCTGCAGCCACGTACCGGGGAGTCACTTTATTCAGCCGTTCCTCTGGATCCAGAGCAACAACCCAGACAACAAATTTCAGCCATGAAACAACATCCAGACTGTTGACTGACATTATCCTGGGGTGCATGGATACCAAAAGTGACAGCGTTTGATCTGAACACATGAGAAATCCACCAGGGAGAGTAAACCCAAGGCACACAATAACATTCAACTTGGCCCCAGACCAGTGTATCTCCCACCAGTGGCCCAAACTTTTTCATCCGTGTAAATTCTTGGATGCCAGCAGGATTCTTTTCAATTCATACCACTCCTGGAGAGCAGACGTAGCCTGAAATTAAGTAGTTTGATGCAATTTATAATAGTTCTGAGACTTAAACTGCACCAGTGAAGATAACAGGTGTGTCTAAAGGGTCCGTCACACTTAGTTATTTATCTAATAACTCCATCCCTTGGAGGTTTGGCCCTAAACATTGTTAAATGAGCCTGTTTCAATTTTCAAAACAAACTACATCTTACCCAGAGAGTGTGAAAAAGCACAAGGCAGATGCTGCCGAAACCTTTGGAGGATCTGGGGCCGCCACTTCCAATGGCCCTTCAGTGGCTGTTCCCATTTCCAGCATCCGACGTGGGGAAGGGAGAGTCTTGCTGATACGACAGCTGAAATCCACGGGCTAAGAACAAAGTTGGGTAGAACTTGTGCTGCCCAAAAGGAGAACATTCAGTGTTTGTGCTCTTAATTTATTCCTCTGCAGGTCGGAAAGGTAGAGATTTAGTGTGTATGCGTGTCTGAGAGAAATGTAGAAATTATGTAAAAACAAGAGGAGCTCTCATCACACTGCAACTGCAGAAACTGGAGCTTTAACAAAAAAACCACATACCGCAATGCTCAAACTGAGCTAACAGTTGACTCTTACCTGTCTATGGAGAACAACAACATTTTCACAGCAAGAACTGCTCCAATTTTTAGTTCTGTTCATAGCAGTTGAGCCTGGCATTGCATCCCCCATGTGCACTTCCACCAGAGCACGGCCGGTCTTGGTCGCGAAACGCTTTCTCACACACAGCTCCCGCTGCCTGAGCCCATCCCACACGCCACCCACAGGGACCAGATTGGCTTCGTGCCTTGGGCTGCGAGGTGGATATGGGCAATGTTCCCATCTACTCCCTAAGTGCCTCTTGTTGGGCATTCCTGCGTCTGCCCATAATACCTCCACGTGCAAAAGGTATCCCTCTGGGAAGCGAACTTCTCCCCAGCCCAACAGAGACTACTGTGGTCATGCAACTAGAAAGGCTGGGAAATGCAGCATCTGGCTTCCATGGAATCTTGCAATTCCTGTCTGGGCCACCTTAGAGGGACGGGCTCTGTTCCACCATGGCAATCCCTGCTACGCCTGTACAAGAACTCAAGCAGGACGTGATCCAGGCTCAAATCGGGCACCTGATAAATACCTTCCTGCCCCTTTCTTAGATACTCATTCTAGGGTGATTTGCTAATTATGTATAACCTGTTCACGCTCTAAACATGCCTCACATGATACATGTGGTCCCCAATTTCAGCAGAATGATGAGACCGAGTTAAACTGTTTAGTTTTGCCTTAGTTTTGCTGGATGTTGGAAATCTTGAGCCGGTGTAGCAGATAAGGAGTGAGAAGAGTAACACGCACAGCTCACCAACACCACCAAATTACTCAGAATCTTAATGCTGCTTAATGGTCTCCTTTAGTCAAATGTCAATTATTTGTAGATGTGCTCCCAACAACGAGAGAGAAAATAATTTGCTTTCATCTGGCATTGGACGAAGTGAAAAGGCTACTAAGAATTGAGTTTCTGAAATAAACAGCTGCTGGAGTGTGGGAAGCATTCAAGTCCCAGAACTTTTGTTATTCAAGCAGTTAGCCTAAATCAGTTTGATTTATTGCATTTTATTTTATTTACCTCACTCCCTCCTGCAACAGAGAGGCCTCTTAACGTACTCTTGGTGCTACACACCACTACGCGATCCTCTTGGTGTTGCGAAAGGCAAACCAGCCCATCGCGATGTGCTTTGCCGATGGCTCCTTATTTCTGGGGGTGGAAGAGTACAGTCAGCCTTACGTACACGGGAATATTTTGCACGGAGCGGTACGGCAGTATTGCTAGCAAGGCAGCACTGCTCACAGGGGGAAGTTGATGCCCAGGCTGGAATGACGTCCCGTGCCCGGCTGCAGCCCCTGTGTCAGGAAAAGGTGAGGGATTAACTCTGCCATTACTTCCCACAGGAAAGTGCTGGAGTGAATTTCTGTGGGATCTGATGCATTTTTATAATCAACACTGATATCCGGATAGACCAAATCATGGCAGCCCCAGCTGTGATAACCTACAGTTCCTTGAAGTGCGAGGGCTGGCTAAAATCAAGCTAAGCAAGCAGTTAAAAACCTACCCCAGTGCCCACTACAAGACAATTTGCATTTTTCCCTTTAATAATAGTAAGAGCAACCTGATGCTTGCAGACGCCCTACAGGGTGGATGGCACAAAGAAAACTTTTATTGGGCACTTGGACTGTGCTCCGCCCATGACCGAAACACCCGCTGAGCTCAGGAGAGCTCTGCAATGGATGGGTCCCAAAGCTCCCCATTTCCACTAAGGGTCCCCAAGCACAGGTCCAGTGCTGGGCACTGCACACACAGACAGGACCCCCAGCCGCTGGTTCCACCTTGCTGTCCTGCTGCTTGCCCAGGTCTTCGCCCCATGGACGCATCACCCGCCTGACACACGGTCTCCTTGGGCAGCCTCTGAATACACTTTGCCAGCGCTGGTGGGTCACTCTGCATCTTCTGAGCAAGAGGAGGGTCTTCGTGCTTTTGGGAGCTGGCAGGGAGAAAGGGATGGTACTGAGATAGGAACTTGTTTAAAGCGACAGATGAGCCTTTCGACTGATTAATGAAAGCCATAAAATGAACCTGGGTGGCTTTGCAGGCTGAAGTAGTCTATGCAAGTAGTCTGTGGAGACCTTCTTCACGGCACATTTTCCCTCCCAAAGCAAACCGCAAGAGCTGGAGCTGATGGAGTTCAGCCACAAACCCCAGTCCTGGTGCTGGGAACACCCTGAACAAGACCAGCTGGATTTCACAACCCCCAGAACAATTCCCGGCTTACTTATTTTGGTGTGGAGCAACCCCACTGCTATTTAATGTTGTTATAGGGAGCGATTTGGGAAACTCGGCAAACTCGGGTGGCTGTCAGCTCTGACTTGGTGAGTTATTTTAATTCCTCCTCTGTCCTTCAGTAAACTACTACCTAGTGAGATGGTTGGGTTTAGGTTCACAGCTCAACATCGTCAAGCAGATCTTCGCAGCAGCTGTAATGTTTAAACATGAAGAATAAGATAAAAAAAAAAAGCCGTCTCACATGATACTATGCAGTGGAAATAATTTGGGCATGTAGCCCACAGAGATTTATGCACCTGCTTAATTTCAGACTGCGAGTTATTTTCACAAATTTCAATCACAGTGCTTTTGTGGTAAGGTTTACTAGGTGCCTTAGCCTCTGCAGCGCCGAAACCTGAACTTCCAAGAAAGCATGCCAATGATGTGCTAACAAAATTCTGAGTCCCTTCTAATGGCTGGTCCACAGGGTAGAGCAGCAGCCAATTAATGATTTCAGCCCTCGAGATCAAATAACGTATACCTGTGCCATGAGGATCTTGGATTTAACCATGTAAGGGCTGGAAATGGGCTGAGAAAGGACCAGCCCGTTAGGGGTTACTGATGTTCAACCTACAAAGCAGACGATGAGGCAGATGACCCTCTTCCTTCCACCTCCACTTGAAGTATCTTCAACAAGAAGGGCTAGGGCTGGGCTCTCGGCTCCTCCTGCCAAGACCTGCCATGGATGGGGCTTTACTGGTGAAGAGAACACATGCTGTCCTCACAAGGTCAAAAGAGCTTTTGGAGTATGTCCACGTTCCATGCTACGGGGCTGTTGGCCATAGGAGTCAAAAAAGAGACTGGGGGGAAAATAGCTGGGGGGACGACCAGAGCCCAGGTTGCAAGTCTGGGTTGGGTTGGGATGACGATAGCCAAGAAGTTGTGTCACAGCTGTTGCTTTCAGGGCCAGTTTGGCAGGCGTGGCAGGATAGAGAGGTTGAAGGTAGAAAAAAAAACAAAAAGCAACTGAAGGTTGAGTGTAATGTATCGAAGACCACACCGCAAGTGCAGCCTTTGGAGATCTGCTGAGACAGATTACCCCAAATTCTCCTTGCAACAGAAAGACAGATAAAAAGGAGCATCAGATGGACCCAGGCATGCAATCTGGGACCCTCTTCAAGTAGGGGGGCCAGCCAGTGAAGGTGATGAGATGCATTCAGATGGATTCATGGAAGGAATAGCTTTGCTAGGCTCTGAGCACTGCAGTGGCAGCTGAGGACCTCCCACTCCATTCTCCAGCAGTCCCATGGCTTCTGGACAGTTGAGTCTACTGAGCTGAACCTCCCTGGGACTTGCTGTGTGGGAGGGAGTTACAGGCCCCAGCCTCCCTTCACCTTCAAATGTCCCATCACTGAACAGGACATGTTGGGCTTGGGAGCCCACCTCCTCTGGACAAGCAGCTGCACCACACCTGGACAGTTTTTTGCACATCAAGCAGGAGGAAACCTGCATTACATGGCCGCTGCGCTGCCCTGTCCTACAGTGAAGAAGCTGCCTGGTAAGGGTCTACCGTTCCTCCAGTACGTTCCTGTGAGCGAGGAGGCCACACTTCTCTGGCTTCCCGCATGGAGCAACCTTTGCTGACACCCAACCAGGGGCCACGCACAATCTGTCCCCAGGAGTCGGTGCAGCGTTGTGTGTGCTAGCGTTGCTGTCCGCCTTGGCGGCGAAGCAACAATCCTGCGAGTTTTGGTGTGCCTCTATACACCAGTGTGGATCTCTGCGAGGCTTCCCAACCTTCAACCAGCAGAGAAAACCTTCCTGAATCCCTCCCTGACCTGATTTTCTATGGAAGAGGAAACAGTTGCACACAGGGTCAGGTCTCTGCGTGCTGGGGCCAGCCAGGCTTGCTCTGTGAACACGTCAAACCCTCACTGCAGCCAGAGGCGGTGAGAGTATTTGGAACGGCACAGAACAGTGTGTCCCTTGAGGGGGGACACAGTGTTTTGAGCGCAATCACAGTGCAATCTCAGCGCCATCCTCACAGGCTCCAGCTGGCAGCGGGTCGGTGACGGGCTCCAGCCAGTGCTGAGCGCCAGCCTGTACTCTGTGGGCACAGGGCTGGCACGGAGAAGTGCTGCGCCCGTCCCTCCTTCCACCTCCCGCTTTCTTACCAGGTTGGGAAGAAGGAGCAGCCCCCGCAAGAACTGAATCTGGCCCCTTCCATCCATCAGTGTATTTCCAAGTGATGTATTGGATGGCTCTCAGGCCTTTGGGGATGGATGCTCAAGAGAGCAATGCATTGGATCATCTCAGAAGGGCAGCACCAAGGAGCTCAGTCCCTGTCACCAGTGGCCAGGAGAGTGCTCAACAGCACTAGAAGAGTCCAAGCCTCGTTAACAGTGTCCCACCTTGTGCCAGTGGGGTCACAAGAAACCCTGACAGTGCAATTGCTTCTTCCAGAGCACGTCACATTGTCCTGGCCCTGAGCACTAATCATTAATTGATGCAGGCAGAGGAGGAAGCTGGATGCAACTGTGTCCAAGGTGCCCATGGTTTCGGTGCAATCCTTGCAGGAAACAAGCAAGAAGGGGAGAGGACAGGGGCAGTCACTTCCCAACAAGTCCTTGCTTTGCTCTGGTAAATTGGAGGCAGGAGACCTTCACCAGCACAAGTCCCACGGGACCCCAAAATGTGTGGACATCGGGCAGCCTGAGTGCAGGCTGGGAAGATGCTGGGAGCCAGTGAGGTATCTCAGATACTTGGTGGAGGCCAAACACCAGTGATGGGGGGAAGGACCAGGTGAAAACCCAGCAGTGGGCAGCGCTTCGGGTGTGCTCAGCTGCATCGCTGCCTGCCAGACACACGGAGCTGGCTTGTCCCCTTTGCGCCCCCTCCCTGTGTTGCCTCTTGTCACACCAGGGTGTGGGAGCCCCCAGGCTGGTGACTGTCCTTAGCCCTGTGCCCTGGGCCACTCAACCTTGAGCACGCACCGGCTGTTTAGTCACGCAGGCTGGTGAAAGCAGCTCTGTGACCCCCAGCACCCCACCAGTGGCGCAGAGCACGGCTGGGAGGAGGCCTGAGCCCTGAGGTTCCCCTCAGCACCGGGCAGAGAGGGGGGTGACACGGGGACAGCAGGATCCCAGTGCCAGTGGGGAAGCCCCACCGTGGGAGCGCAGCCCGGGCTGTCCTCTGCCCGCGTCCGGCGGGAGATGCGCGGGGGCCCGCGGCCGGGCCAAACCCCCTCCGTAACCGGGAGCGGAGCGCGCAGCCAGCGCGGGCGCAGGGCGCCCCGCACCGTCCGCACCTCGCGGAGGCACCGCACCGCACCGCGCATCCCGGAGAGCAGCGGCGCGCACTGCACCGCGCACCCCGGCTCCGAGCAGAGCGGGATGCACCGCACCGCGCATCCCGGAGAGGGGCGCATCGCACCGCACCGCGCGTCCCGCCTCCGAGCGCAGCGGGGCGCACCGCACCGCGCATCCCGGAGAGGAGCGCACCGCACCGCACCGCGCATCCCGGAGCGCAGCGGGGCGCACCGCGCCGCGCATCCCGGCTCCCAGCGGAGCGCGGCGCCCCGGCTTGAGCACCCCCGGCGGCGGTGGCGGAACGGGCGGNNCGGGGGACACGGGAGGCGGCGGCGGCGGAGGAGAAGGAGGAGGAGGAGGAAGAGGAGGAGGAGGAGGCGGAGGAAGGCGCGCAGCAGCGAGCCACGCAGCTTTGACGTCGCCGGGCTGCGGCTCCGCGGCTCCGGCTGCGGGCACGTATAGCACAACGTGACGGCACATCGCCGCCCTCCATTCACGCT
>VZSZ01011502.1:215357-404039 GCA_013398815.1 Ibidorhyncha struthersii | reverse complement strand
TACCTTGGGATAACCGGAAATCTTATTTGCTTTTGGGGGTTTTTTTTTTTTTTGGTAATATAACTATATCACACACACCACCCAGTGAACAACTAATATAGACTGGTCCTCCTCTTTCTTGGTTGGTAGTTTGTCAGAGAAACCAACAGGAGAAATACATGTATTCTTTAGCCAAGAGTTTGATCTGTTTTCCACTACGAATTTCAACACATTTCCATGTTCCGTTGTACAGTTTCTGTATTGACAACCATTCCTGGCTGTGTGTCAGCAGAAATTCCACAGGTATCTTCTTATTCATACAGCCCAAGCCATTACTGAAGAAGCTAACAAGCAAACAAATTTTTAAGAACTTCAGTAGGAAGTTCTAGCTCCAGCATTTTCCAGTACTAACCTATTGAATGTTAGCCCCTTTTCTCTTTAGCTGTATGCCCCTAAACAATCTCCCTGGTTTTCCCTTCTTAAAGCCTTGCATACTTTCATGGCACCCACCCAGCTTTCTGCCCACATCCTCTCTATCCTACCGTTTTCTAGCCATCCACCCTGGCTCATTAAATTTTGTGCTAGCTCTGTATTTGCCTTTCTTTTGTCTCTGGTCTCATGCCTGTCACAATCTCTTTCCTTGGCCTTCATATTGCTGTATCCCTGTCCATACACATTTCATTTTCCTGCTCTTCCAACTATATATAACTTCCCTCTGTCATTTTCTGTCCTATACACTTCTCCTGCTTACATTTTGTTGTTCCCACACCCTTCCTACCCTGACCACACTCCTTCACTCTAATATTCCTCTTTGGTCTTCTGACAGACCTGACCCTTGACAGGAGATATGGTCAAACTTTGGCCCAGGCTATGAGATGAGGCCCTGCTGGCACCAGGCTCGCAGAGCCGTCCAGCTGCCTGTTGGAGGATAGACCTACTCCCCAAGCAAGAAGGTGTAGCTGAAGCCACTGGTCAGCTGCTCCACACCCAGCCCAAAGTGAACCAAGGGGACACCAGGAAAGCCCATACCATTTCCCTCCTGGCTCTCGATCCTTTTTCATACATCTGAGGAACTACCCTGTCACTCCCTGGGCTGTGTCGTGACTTTGGTGCACAGCTTAGAGGGTCAGGAGGGCTAGTTCCCCCATTCTACTATGGCTTCTGCCATACGGCTCCCATTATCGACTCCTCTCCACTTCTATACCTCATTTCATTTTCTACCTCTCCAGTTTTTTAGACGTTCTTTACGCATTGTCCGACTCTTGTGTATGCAGTGAAGGCATATCTGCTTTATTTAGCAGTAACACCTGCACTTCACATTCATTGGAAGCAACTGCATATTGAGGACAATTCAACAGGGACAGCACTCCTGCCATAAGGTAATGCTACGAGTGGAAGCCTTTTGCAACACTGGAACTATGAAAACAGCAGAAGTTTCAAAGGTGAGGACTAGAGCTCAGGTTCAGTTCAGCAGCTGTTTCAAAGTGTTTCAAACTGATGATTAAGCAAACTAAGCATAAGTAAGATTTCACACTTACCCTTGCAGTGAAGTCCACAGCAGCACCCCGATTTAACAGCAATGTAGCTACATTGATATTTCCATAGTGAGCAGCTATGTGGAGGGGAGTGAATCCACTCTGGAAAAAAACAAAACAAAACCAATAGATACTTATGTTTTTTTTATATTTTATTGGTACTCCAAAATTTGTATCACATCACTGACATAAGCTAGTAATAGGA
Organism: Ibidorhyncha struthersii; assembly: GCA_013398815.1. Lineage (NCBI taxonomy): Eukaryota > Metazoa > Chordata > Aves > Charadriiformes > Charadriidae > Ibidorhyncha > Ibidorhyncha struthersii. Next base: position 402,320 of record VZSZ01011502.1, on the reverse strand, counting down.
GTCTGCTGCAAGTCACCATTCCAATTCTGTACTAGTTTTCACTCACTGATGTTTATTTATAGACTCTCAGAGAGTCTAAATAAAATCATATTGCTATGCAGGAGGGAAAAAAATTAACATAATTATTCTAGAAGACCAGAACTAGGATAAAACTTTCAGTTATTCCAGAAAAACAACAGCAAAACATTTGAGTATTAAAGCAATGATCTTCCTTTTATAAGAAATTAATTTCTAACGAGAAATATCTAGCTGTTATCAGTATTGTGTCTGTCTTGCAAGTTCAATCTCTTAGAGATTCTTTGTAGAAGTTCAGATACAAGTGATTTAATGATACTTGCTAACTGTTTTTTATACATTCAATGTGGATGCAAATGAAAACAACATCAAAGACAATTTTAAATGATTAATATGGATTTTTTTTTCCAAGGGTTAGTACCATAAAGATCAGTCTCCCACTGTGGGCAATCACACTGGGTTATGTTCAGACATTATGAGTTACCACCCTAATTAGAAGATGCCTTACTGATAAATTTATTTCAGCAACTTATTTTCATATTTAGAGTAGTTTTACTTCCTTTTAAAATAATGCTAAAACATGCAGCAATTCCATCAGTCCTGCGAAGTATGAAACCTTATGGGAACTAGATGCATTTCTAAGTTGTTAGCAAGCCATGCTAGCTGCCACTGCCTTGCTTTGGGAGTTTTGCAGATATAAAACCACTCTCAGATCATTCTATTTGCTGACACCATCAAGGTAAGTGTCATGCAGAAGCCTAAAATCAGATCTGGATGCACAACATGACAGGGTTGTCTGCAGCTCTTAACACATCTGATAAACACATACTATATGAGAATCCCTGAAAACTCCATCTTACACAATATGGCTCTTTTATGATAGCAATTAGTTCCCAAGAACACTTACTCTTACTTTTAAACCCTAGTTTCAGCTGCAGAAAGCCCTGGTATCTGAACTACAGTCTTCTCTAGCACATGCTACTTCATTTCATCTAAAGCAGGTATCTATCCTATAAAAGGCGGTGCAGAAAGGAAGAGGAAGGAATGATGCAGCAGCACTAAGTCATGGAGGAGTGATGATGCATATATATATTTATATATACCTCTGTTGTTCTATTCACCATCATCTAGGTTAACACATTTGGAAGCAAAGAGGGGGAAAAAATGAACGGTTAGTTCACCACTGGTGATATGAATGCAAAAAGCTTCATGATTGCTACGTGGCATGGCAGCTCAGATGACAGCACAATCAGCACACAAAGGAAGCTTGACTGAATGGAAGCTGAATGATCGAGTATTTTTGAAGGCTCATTATTACATGTTTACTAGAGTTCTTAAAGTAGCAATTGCACAAACAACTAATCAAATGACTTAATTGTACAATACCTATAGCACACCACTGTAGGAGCAGCTTTCATTCGCAAAAGAATCATTCTAATAATATTTTGCTTATTATTTTCCATTTGCAAAGTTTCTACAGCAGAAATTAACCCTGATTCAAACAAAAAGGGAATGGGGGAGAAAGAGGCAAAGGAAACAAACGAATTGTTATTCTTCACCGCACACCATAGGAGAAAGTCACGTGTAACTCTGCAGCAAAATACTTCACAATAACGGAGATCTTCACTGGATGTATACAGGCGGTCAGCACTTAATAGCATCAAACCTTTTTTCTTTTTACAACTGACCTTTGACTCCACATCAGCATTGTGATCGTTCTGCAGGAGCAGAGCCGCTGCCTTCGTATCATCCTTGCGAGCAGCGATGTGAAGGGCAGGAAGACGGACTTTTCCCTTTGTATCATTTTCAAGCAGCAGTGAAACCACCTGGTCATGACCTTGCTGCAAAGCTACTGCCAAAGGCGTGAAACCATCCTGCAACATACAATGGGGACTCTCAACACAGGTTCCAAGCATTCCAGGGGATGGGAAGGGGAAGGGAAGCGATCTCAGCAATAGTAACAGTACTGGCTCAAATTCAAACATAATGTGTAACATGGTGCAAATCAAAAGTACCCTGCAATGACACTGGAACTAGAGTAAAGTATTGGTGAACTAGGTCCCAAATGCTCAAAACACCTTTCTGGCACCCCAGACTTACACATAAAGTTATAAAACACAAGCAAATAAAAATGACTAAGACTTGAGAAAAAACCGTGTGAAATTACTTACAAACTAACGGTTACGTAAATAAGTATTTAATAAAATGTATAATTATATGAAAAGGTATAAAAAACTGAAATACTAAAATTACAATTGTTCATGATGTCTCCATAGCAAATTATTGTCCATTCCCCCACAGCTACAGGTTATAATCTATGTTTTTTAAGAAAAAAAACCACCAACATTTCAGCTCTATTTTCTGATATATTTTACATCTGGATTTAACATCTAATAATATTTGGATAGGAATAACACATTCTCCCAATATACCAATTATTTTACTACAACTTCCATTTATGAAAATTTATACAGATGTGATAGATAATCTTCTTGCAAACAGAAATTGTTTCCTTTTAGACTACCAAATCGCCAAAGTAGTGCAGAGTAAGAAACCGGAAAGATTTCTGTTTAACAGATTTTAGAGTGCATTCCTCAAACACATGAGAAGTAGAGTCTGAGATGGTTTTATAACTTTATTCTTATGGATTCATAGAAAACTAAAGAATAAAAGAGTTGTCATTTAGATTCTGCTCCTTCCCAAACATTTAAGTGGCATTCCAATATAGAAACAAATTCAGTTTTGCCCAAGAAAATACCCATAAGTCACTCAAAAAAATCACAAATGCAAATTACTCTGCTTGGGATATTTATTTATTATATGTGACTCTTGATCAATATATCCAAAGCTTATATTACCAAACTTCATTCCAGTTTAGTAGATGAACACCTTCTTTCACTTTTCATCTACTTCTGTCATGGAGAAATTGTATAAGTGTGAAATAAAAGTGACACAGAAGAATGTAGAACCTCACACTATTTCAAAGTGCAGAGTTCAAGTGTTAACTTTTTAACTTTTGGAACTAGAAGTAATGTTTTCAATAAAGAATTTCTCTCTCTGGCTTACCAAATAAAGAGTGCCTCAATTTAGGAGGAGAAACAGGAGTAGTTCTGAAAAACAGTATTTTATCAAAATTTTGAAGGGAGAAAAAATATAAAAGGAAAAAAAAAAAATCACTGAAACTCCTTCGGTCCTAACAAACTTTTTTTTTTAAAAAACATTTTTTTTAAAAAAAAATCATTTAACCACAGCCTTCCCCTTTGCCTCCAGCTCGCCATTCTCCAGTAGCAGGGCAGAGTTCTGGGCTGTGGTCCTGGGCCATGCACAGCACCTGGAGTGAAACAACTGCGCAGCCTCGGACTGCAGGTAGAGCGCAGCACAGGGTGTGAAAAATGCTGTGTAGCTCTGAAGGCCAAAAAAACTCCATGAGCATCCCCACAAGAGGGCTCTGGCAATATAGCTACGCTGTACCTGCAGAAATGGAGGCTCTTGCCTGGAGAAACCCTGAATGCGACAGCTCGTGCCTTAGTGACCCGGAGACTAAGTTTCCTGGTCTATTTATACAGCTGACAGCAGTGGCACAGTCAGCTGCTTCAAAAGAATAGTGGTTTAACTGTCTACAATATCTTTTCTCATTGGGCTTTCTCTTCTGCTAAAAATGCTGGTAACAACAATAGACAAAAAATCCTAGGAACATATTTTCTCCTTTTCCCTAAGGAAAAAGGAGTGATCAAACGGGAAGGAGCACTTCATTTCAACCCCAAAACAGCTGCCATCCCCTATAGCCCGAGTTTCCTAACTCTGATGAGAGGTGCCCATCATTTCAGCGTGTGCAGAGATCACTGTACCAAGGCCAAGCAAACTGTGACCAAGAATATTAGCAACAGCAAGAATGCATTTCCACCACATGCTCTCTGAAGATTCCAACTCACAAAAAGCAATGGAAAGAAAATATCGTGATGCCGGTACTATAACTAGCAACTGTACTTTAAAACATAAGGCAAAGTCCACTCCAGAAAAATACCCAAAACAAAACCAAACACAAAAAACTAAAAAGCATTTAAAGAAAATGAAAATAGTTGGTTCTATTTTTTTAATTGATATTAAAACACCTTTGTTAAAGAGCTTTATTTTTAATGATTTATTTTAATGATTGCTAAATGGCAATCATTTAATAACAAAGGCTTTTGTACTTACAAAGATAAAGACAAATTAGATTTATATGAAAACTTGGACCAAGGGAAAATAAGAAAGCACCCATAAGCAACTATCACAAACAAGTAAGGCAATAAAGGCAACATTGTTTTGTAGTCTGGTATCTTCAAAGGATTTCTCTATGGATAAAATTAGATTACACTTTATCAAGCAGAGCTGGAAAAAAGCTCAACCTAAACTGACATACATATGCTCAAGGGAAAAACAATACCGAGGAAAAAGAACCAAGTACCCATGCACAATTTTAAAAATTTCTATTTTCAGAAAATCATACAGTGGCAAGAATATTTTCAAAAGTCAATCTATTGTACATCCCTGGGGGTCCCATGACTTCTTCGTTTCCAAGTTTTTACAAAGAAATAGAAATTAGTGTTCTGAAAACTACAATTTTCAATTAATTTTCCAGACACAAAATATTTCATTTTGGTATTTCTTCACTTTGATATCTTTGAGCATTTCCAGAAAGTGGTTTCTGATGTACAGTTCTAACTTTTCATATATAGTTCTAACTTTTAGTGATTTTGAAAACATAATTTTGCTCCATTATTGCTTCATTTTTTACAGTGCTGGGTTCAGAAGAGAAAAAAAAAATCCATACGTACTTCATTACACAGTGGTACTATGAGTTACAGTGATGTAATAAACTAATTTTGCCTTTCAAATTTTGCAAAAAGTGAGACTTTTTCAAACATTATTTCCTTCATAGAACCAGTTCAGATAGAGCAATCATGATTTCATAAATATTAGAGAGAATTCATACTGCAATACCTTTTTTTTGGTAGCAAAATCTTGGAATTAAGACATCTGAAAATTCATCAGATTAAAAACCTATCTCAACGCACTATATTTATGACTATTAATACATCTGCTATTTTTTGTAGCTTCCCAGTTGCTTTAAGTTAAAATTACTTTTTAAAATCAAGAACACCCTCAAGGATTGACCTTGCATCTTTCTGTCAGCTTGAAATTATGACTGCAGGACCAGATGGGATAACTAGGTGCTACAGAGAGGATATCAACATAGCAATAAATGCAGTTTAGAAAATGCTCCAAGCACTAAGTAACCCTGGGTTTTCCCTGATATCCCAGGACTGGATCCAAAGCATAGGTAAACAGTTGTTCTTGCTTTATGGTTGCCCTCCACGTTACTCACTATTTATAATGAAAGCACAGAGAACTTTTATGTTATGCACACAGCTTCCCTGTTTGAGCACTTAACCTGAAAGATTACCAGTTATGACTAAGAACACATCTATTTTTAGCGCTGTTCCTAGTTAAAGTAATTTTTGTATTTTAGAAATGTCAAAAGATGGTTTAAATTGCTGAAAAGTCAGTAACTCAGTATTCATTAGCACACTTTGCAGGGTGAACTTTTTATTGGTCTTTAAATTTGCATTTAAAAGACTAGTTTGATATAAGCTGGCAAGAATCACTGCTGAAGCACATTTTACATGTTTACTTTGTTCATAAAGTGTGAAATTCAAACTTACCTCTGTGGCAAGGCTTTGACTGGCACCGTTGTCAAGAAGAAACTTAACAACCTCCAGGTGGTTTTCTTGGGCTGCCATATACAGTGGAGTGAAACCATTCTGAAACAGGAAAACAAGAGTATAAATATTCCACAAACATTTCATGCATACCACAGATGTGCCAAACTCGAGTAGACTAGGAGAAAACCAAATAAACTGTGTGCTCACATGCCAGTTAATGGCACGATGGCCCTTGAATTAAGTGAAGATAGGAGAAGGGTAATATAATTTAAAAGGACACAGTAGAATCTTTCAGCTGACCAGATACAATTCCCACAGCTAAGTGAGAATAATTCCTTTTACATCTGTTGTGAAGTCAAACTGAAAACTAATCTGGACAGACCATTTCATAGAGTTCTGATTCCCAATAAATGCAGTCACAGCAATGGAAATGTAAGTTGGGACAGGCAAATACAGTACAAGTCTGCAGCAAAAGCAAGAGCAATGGCTCTTCAGAATACTTCCTATTTTTTTTCTTTTCTTTCCACTAGCTTTGACTTCTTTTTCACTTCTGCCAGCTACTTACGCCTTTTCTCTCCTCAGAGAGCTGCCTTCCGAGCGTAGTCTGCTTGTGGTCACTGAGCTACTTTGTATTTCAGGCACCAGGAAATCTGAGGATCGTTGGTTCTCAGTGGTCTGAGACAGGTTTATCAGTGTTTCCGACCACATTAGAGCATTTCTCAAATTATGCTTAAGTGAGTGATTTCAATCAATGCAATATTAGAGGCTGCAGAGCTTAACTCATTCTTTGGCAAGTGTTTTTCTCTTACAGTCAATGCTTTTGTCTTTGCCTTAACTGTATACAGGTCACACCCTTCCAGGAACTGAATTTTTGGGCACTAACATTAAGGCAATGTATTTTTCCCTATTGTTCTATGCATTTCTGAAATTCACAGCTTTGACATCACTCACAAAACCAAAACAGCAAAATGAAGCCATTAAACCTGTCTTGGGATCAAAGTATCTCTACAGGAATTTATAGAAGTTGCTGATTTGCACCTGAAATTTCTTGACTTTCATGTAGTACTGCATGTTCCTCAGTCCAACAGAATCACGAACTAGTGGTAATTATACAGTAACAACTTAAAACACCTGTATACTGTATCAAATTGTTCAGTCTGATACTGCTGAAACAACCAAAGCAGCATCAGCAATAAAAGCAACAATCCCTTTCTCCTCTGATCTATCACAATACACGTTTTTATCCTTCCGACTCTAGCACTACTCTGTCAAACGTACCACTGCTGGATTTTGCTTCATACCTTTCCTTATGGTACTGGCATGGGTGATGACACCATTACATGTTTTGGCCAGGAGGTCACTGAGGTTTCAGTGGGCTCTGTTAGGGCCCTGTCTTTCCTCTCACTGTCTTCCAGACCTCATGCCGTTCGGATTTCTGTGAACCTCAGACTGAAGTAAACTTCACACAGTCAGCTGCAATGGAGGCAGCAGCTTACCTCTTCATCTGCTCCCTCCTAAGATCCCCCCTGCCCTCTCGCTCTACCACACACCACTTCTGGTGATTACTCTATAGCGTGGGGAGGACAAAGAGGAAAGGAAATATAAAATAAAATAGGAGGTAAGAGCTAGTTAAAAATAACAGGTAAAACAGAAGAAAGATTTCATCTGGCTTAAATAACAGAAAAGTTCAGGAAGTGCTTCCATATGAGTGGGTTTGGCCGAGACAGTATCAGCACTCCCACATCTGCAACGTGGCCAGGGCAGACACTCCAGCAGGGTGGAAGGGGCAGGGGGAGCCGCTCCACAATTCAGATACAACAGTTAAAAAGGACACTGAGCTAGATTTTGCAGGAAACCAATGGAGCCAGAGATGAGCTGAGAAGGGTTTGGCCATATATTTGCATCAAAGAAAAAACATCAACATTCTGGGGTCTGGAGAGACGAAGGGAAACCCTAGCCTAAGACCTATAGCAGTGAATTTCAGCTGAGTTACAGCAGCCACGGTGAAAACAGCTGAGAGACATCTGACTGTCACAGCAATGGGGCAGAGTTGCAGGGCACACGTCCAACACAGAACACGCAGGAGAGCGCAGGTGACCTGAGGCTGAGTAATCAGGCTTCATTGGCAGCAGAGACAAATAGGAGGTCAGAAGAAAGGACAGTTGGAGAGGAAATGGCGTGAACTGGATGTTTGATCCAAGAGGAACTTAACCATCAACAAGACACTGAGCAGCTGTGAAGCCACATGTTTACAACGCTTGCACAGGCTGCGAGGTCTGTTGCTGTTCCAGTATTTTGAAAATTTGGTCTCTATTCAGCAAATCATTGCTACAAGCATAAAGCGGGCGCTGAAGCCCTACCAGAGCCAAAGCCTAAAGTTAGCAATGTGTTAATGCACTCTACAGAACCAAGGCCTAACAGTGTTGTTACCATACAGTCAAAATTCTGCTTAATGAAAAACAAAGCAGGCAGAAAACGCTTGCTAAGGTACCTAATATGTCACATTACAGGTTATTATTATAGGGAACAGCAGTCTGGCATTTTTCCCTATCATTTCATGGCATACTCAATATCTATTTACTAACTCAGCTGGAAACAAAGATTATTTTTTTTAGTTTCAAACATTTGCATTTAGATAGGAAGCAGGAAACACTTCCTAATTATTAGTTTCAGAAAATAATTAATAGGAAAAAAATCTCAGAACCAAGTATTATTCCCATTTGGAGGTAGAGCAGAACCTTTTCTCCTATGTTAAATTATTGTAGGGTTTTCAACATCTTTCCCCCCTTACTTTGCTTTTTCTTCTCTCTTTAAAAAGGGGCTGAAATGGACAGAGAGTCACAAGCCTAAGGAAAGCATTTTGTCTTCAATAGTAGTAAACAGCCCTTAGAAGAGGTACAAAATTCAAAGTCAGTAGAAGGAAACTTTTGGTTGTTTTAAGAACAAGAAGATTTGGTTAAAGAAGGTCTTACATCCCTAACACTGGCACTGTCAGCAGAGTTACCTCCAAAGTAAGAGGAGATAAAGCCAAACTCACAGAAAACAGGGTCAGCATCAAAAAGAAAAACAAAACAAAACTATCTTTGGGTAGCCTCTCTGTGGGTATGCCAAATTCAGCAAAACTTTATTCTAAGCTTTAGGAAAGCTCAAGTGATGCTCAGTACCACAGACAAAGCTGGTCCAGAGACAGTTTGGTAACAGGGAGCTCCAGGGACCTCCCCAAAAGATTAATCCCAACTCGGGTATCTCACTGCCAGGTATTGGTGTAGAATGCCCAATATACATGACTTTCGAGCAAAGATGACAAAGGCATCCATAATGGTGGTGGTGGTGGGGAAATCTTTAATTCTCATATGTTAGCAAAATAAGGGTAACATGTGGCAAAACCTTAGGGTGTATGGACAATGCAGTTATATAAGATGTTTACAGTCTCAGATTGTTTTTAGTTCCAGGGCTGAATATACAAGTTCTCAAACACAAGCAGAAAAGATCCTTTCAAAGCCATTTTAATTTCTTTAACAGGAAAATCTCTGGAAATATTTCTGCTTTGTTTTACTTCTTAACAGTCATGGAAGGTTTTATTTAAAACTACTTTTTGTTGTTGTTGTTCTCTTTAAATTCAAAATATATGGTGTATGGAAGGAAATATTGCTATATCTAGCTCGTATAAAAGAGTAAGAAAGAACTGAAACACCTATTTTCTTTGTCCAGGTGAAGGAAACATGAAATACAGATCCCAAATAACTAGCATTCTTGAAATAGATTCTATTAAACCTTTTGTTTGTATTATTTGAGAGATCAATAAAAACCCACACGTTTCTTTAAAATGTTAAGTTTTTTAATTTCCCTTTTTAATAATTTCTATCCTGCCCACATCTTTATAATACAGAAGAATGGCAACACTGGGCCAGATGAGAAGACCGTCTCTTAATCTGATCCTTTCTCTGACACTGCCTGCCTGCCAGCCCCTGAGCAGGAAGAATAGGAATGGGGCAGGCGTGCAGGGACACGCCCTATGGCACAGCCACTTGGCTTTCAACGATCTGTGGTTTATGCAGTTTTTGAGCCAGAGTTTTTCTTTTTCATTTTACTGCTTTGCTCTTAACACCAGCACTGTTTTCCCTTATTTCAAATTCTCTATAATTGACCTAAATATTAATTCAAAGGACTCAACCAAACTTAAAAGCTCTGCACATGCTTGCAGTACCTCCTCGTACAAGGAAAGGGGATGAGCTTGATTAAGCCTGAGACGCTGAATTATATGAAACAGGATCTCTTTCATTTGAACAAGTTCTCTCCCACTCTCCTTTTCTATCAGTATCTCTTCCAACTCTGTAACAATTAGCAGCTCATAAGACACTGGAAAGCAAACCTAAGGCCAAAGGGTACATGCTTTGCTGTGTTCCCTGTTACACAGCCACTTCCAGTACCCTGCAAACACCCCTGGACTTGACTCCACTTTCTTCATCTCCAAGGATGTGCATCTTGCATCCCCACACCATCTGTATGGCTTCTGGACAACTTAAAACAGAGATGTTATTTTCATGCTTTCTCTGAGCTGGAAGCATTTGAAGTTTTAATTGTGTGTTGAGTTACAAGGTAGGAATGAACTCAGCACTACACTCACTAAAATGCCTGCTTCACTAATAAAGTGGCAGCTGTGTGTTTAAACTTTGTCCTTGCACCTGTTGTTGGTTACCTGTGTGGGTGGAACAGCCAAAAAAGACTATTGTGTTGGGTTTTTTTTTAATGTTAGCAGTATTGCATTCATCTTACTGGCTCTATCAAACCCTATTTTCAAGAGCCAGCATTAATATAATAAGATCTACCAAATACACTCACTAACATTACAGTTTATAAGGGGAGAAGGATTTTAACGTCAGCAAAGTTTTTGATATTACCAAATGGAGAAATATCACTTTACCTGAGACTGTGCATTGACATTGGCCCGATTTGTAACCAACACTTTGACTACTTCTGCTTGTCCAGCGAGTGACGCTATGTGCAATGCTGTGTTTCCTTTCTGAAATGAGACACAGTAATGTTTGAAGAGTACAAAACTTGAGCTTGAATATATGACAATGCTATCAAAAACACGTTCCACTTTAAAATATAGTATTTCTTGTAATAAAATACTGTTACCAAGTACTTCTAACGGATAAGTTATTCTAGAAGACATGGACAGAAACCCAGACAGGCATCTACAATTTATTCAGTAAATCTCATCCCTAGTAAACTGTGACGTTTACTATAATCTAAAAGGTTTCTATTAAACAATTATTGAGACCACTTCACCAGTGGAAAATGGGCAATTACTGCTGCAGTAATGTCTGTAATCAGTTGGCCGACACTTTGCACCCTTGTCATCAGTGTGAATAAGAGAACAATTAGATAGGCCTGACTAACCTTTGTCGCTGCATCCACACTGGCACCTCGCTGTATCAGTTCAGACACAACTTCTACGTGCCCTTCTTTGGAAGCGAGGTGGAGAGCATTCAACCCATTCTGATTTAAAAAAAAGAAGGAAAAAAAGAAAAGCCATGGAAAAGATTGGCAAAGGTCTTCCAGCATAGCAACAACATATCAAGAGACAAATTATTACATCCCAGTGAGAACTTCCAAAAACTATTCTCATGTAAACTTTACAAGAACTAGATTACAATGAAGGAGTGTGAATTAAGTCAGGATTTACTAGCCCTGGGGTCTCAGGTTCTGTGTGCTGTCCCGTGATCTGATGTAATACAAATGGAATGAACGATAATGTTAAACAACACAACATTCTTCAATGGAGTGTGAAATGATGTCCTGGTAAGAAGTAAAAATAAAAGTTTTAACTGGATAAAATATGTAAACATGGCTTATCAAAAAACACATAAGTTATCACTGACGTGAAGTAAAAATATAAAGACAGATTTGAGAAATAGTGAGAAAGGTATTTATCCAGTAAATTTAAACAAAATATTCTTCAACCTGATTTGAAATATTGATGTCCACTCCACTTTTTAAGTAGTCAAGAGCCTTTTCCAGGTTGCCAGCTCGAGCAGCTCTCAGGTAACTTGCATTTGTGTCAGACTACAAGAAAAAAGGAAAAGTCCCATTAGAAATTACAACACAGTATAAAAATATATTCCCTTGGCAAACAAGTTACTAATGATACAACATATTGTACATACATTTAACTAGACACAAAAGGATCCCAAACTGCCTTATCAAATGTGAGCCAAATCCTGCCCTCCCTGCTTATGCAAACTCCCTCTGGTGTAAACAGGCTGTCCGCCTGACTAGGCAGCACAAGATTTTAATTTATATATAAACGTGAATTATGCAGCACTGTCTAACATGCAAGGCTAGTAGCCAGGGACAAATCTGGTACCCAGCATGGAAGATAAACATGGTAAGGCTCAGGATAGGACTCCATGGAAACCACTCTTCTCCTTCCAAAACTGCCAAACCAGCTTTAACGTCCAAGCTAAACAGACCAGACCAGTACTGTGAGATCTCACATGACAGATTTAAAAAATCCAAAATAGTCAGCATTGAAGGACCAGACTACCTGAATGAAAAAAACATGGTTCTACAAATTAAAGCATTTTATAATGTAATGTCTGATTACATTTTGTTTTATTTTTCCCATTCTCCCTCATTTTATAGCACATTTTATTTACCATATCTGTCCACATTCATTGAAGTAACCAGAAGTCCCTAGCTACAGTGCTATTATCTAAACACATTTTACTTTTTCCACAATTTGCTTTAAAGATAGCGGTGCCAATTTGCTTTATGATGACTTCAGCTTGAATATAAGGATGGCAGAAAAGATGGTTAAGTCATGAAAGAGATCACTGAAAGTAATTCCCATCCCTGGAGGGTTTTAACAACAAGTTATGCAAATATCCACCAAGGCCGGTTTAGATAATGCTGATCATGCCTTGGAGCAAGCAGAACGAACTGGGTTAGCTTTCAAGAGGGACAAATCATATGATCTTTGATTTTATCTGTGCCACGGCTTCCCCTGGCATCTTGGGCAGTCAGCACATTTTTTTGTGCCCTCTCCTCCATTGGTATAACAGGAATTGCCTTTTTTATTTTTCCTCAGTATCATTTCATCATAGGTTTACATCACTACAACTCAAAGTGTTTTATGATCATTTAAGTTTCTAAAAGAGTACAGCGATTACCTTTAGAGAAAAAATTAAAGGCAGTAACTGGTGAGAGAAATATAAAACACCCTGGCACCAAAACTCAGTTACTTATCCAGTGCTCAAAAAATACTTTTTTTTTTTTTCATTCCCCATTTTCTGGATTTGCTATAGACTTTTCTCCTCTCCAGCCACTGCAAGCCACTGGGTGTTCTGTTCAAGCATTTCTTCAAGCCCATCTAAAGTCACCTTCACGTGCAGGATGAAGCGATCTTGGGCATAATGACAGCAAAATTGTAAAGTGGGTATGAAGCCTGCTTTCTTCTTGGTACCAGTACAAGCTACAAGACTATTTTACTAGTACTTTCAATACAACAAGCTCTCTCTTCCAAGGAGAGAACTATTACTTATGGAATCTTCATTTTCTCCTGAGTTTTGCACAAATGACATTCCACTTTGCACTGGTAAGTTACTAGCTTACAACCTTCCCTGCTCTTAATTATTATTTTCCAAGCACACCATGCTGATCATTACAAATCAACTTCTGTGATGTACTTCCAACAAAACAGCCCCGAAATACCAACATTTAATTAGGCTCTATCAAAAACAAGGTGCTGCTACAAACTACATGGTCAGAACTGTGAAGACTATGGGGAAAAACAGCTGCCTTGAAAGGTGCGGTAAATCACTTTCATTTGGAAGATCAACTGAACTGTGCAATGCAGATTATTACAGGAGACAGGTCATTTTCTCAGTGCTTAGCAACAGCAGCCACTGGGGTAAAAACAGGTCAGCATTTTATCAGCATTAGCAAAGGTATGAGGGAGGACTTAATAGACCGGGAGCCTTTTTTTTGTCACAGTGTAATGGCATGTCTGTTTGGCACAGTCAGCAGGTGGATGATAATTAACATCAGCTGTTTACAGCTGCTTCTGGGTGAGGAAGGGATACACCAGAGAAGCTTCCTACGGAATATCAGTTCCCGCCAGTCACTTTAATGCACGCCAGACAAGAAACACTGCTCATACTTAGAAACATTTAAACCTTTCTATTTGCTCAAACAAAATGGAGGTGGGGGAAGGTGAGGCAGAAGGAGTGATGAATAGCTGATATTCACATTAATAGCTAACTGCTGTTTCACTGTAGAGGGAGAGCAACGCTTATGTCTTTTAAGGACTTCTCTTGGAAGCGCTTGCTTGCTAACAGGGAGGAAGGACAAAGGTTAGGTTGCACTTCCAGCCTGGGGACTTACAAAAATGTTTCAAATCAAGCCAGCTCAGGTGCTGCTACGTGATGCACAAATCCATTCCTGAAATCCCTCAAGCAAACAGCATGCCCTCCTTTGCCAGTCACTGCTCAAAACTCACTCCTTTTGCTCAAACTGTCCAGGCACATCACTGACACCAGCAGTCAGGTTGCCACCTGAGCAGTGGGGCTGGTGGGGTGCTGTGTACGGCCGCTCACCCGTCACCCTGGGCTCTCGCTGCTCAGAGACAGACTCCCAGCATGAGGGGCACTGTACAGAAAAAGCAGAGCCGGCACATGCAGGCACTACGACGACAACTAGGAAGCACCCAGAGAAGCTGTCATTTAACAGCACGCTGTGGATAACACCAGCTCACCCACACTTCAGCTGATCTGAGTTGGCACTTCCAGTTTCCACCTTACTGGTTTCCAGTTACTTGAACGTGATGTGAGCTAGTGTGTGAAACTGCATGAGCTGCCTTAGCAGCGAGGGTGTAGCACATCCCTGTGCACTGAGAAGGGGGAAAATGTTTTTTCTGACCTCGACTAAAGCTCCCAAAGCTCAGACTGGGTTAACCCACCTCAGGCTGGTTAACTCACCCTTTCTGGGCCACCATGCACAGAAATTGAGATTTGCACAGAGGGATAACAGACTGAGACTGAGGTTGTACAATTATGCAAAAAGTTCAGTGGGGCTTCTGGGATTCTTGCCATCCACTACAGTCTCTGCCATAAGCAGAAAAAAACAACATTAGAGAGAAAGGAGAGCCAACATCTTCAGAAACCAAAAGCAATTCCAGCCTCTCTAAAAGCAGCATTGCCAGCTTCCATTTTCCCTATGACTAAGGCATGACTTCAGACCTGCTCAGATAGAGAATAGATTTTCAAGCTTTTTCTGCCTTGCAAAATGCCTTGAATACCCTTGTTTTTAAGACATTCCACTTCCAAAATCCAGAATAACCAATGAACACTATCCAACTTTTACAAAATCTAAACATAGGGGTCAGTAAAATTTGATCAAAAACACCAAGCCAAAACTTTCACAGTTCTGAACCTAAAATTTTCTCAACTTTACATTTCTGTTTTAAATTAATTTTTTTTTTTTTTAAATACCATAATAGGGTAGAAAAATGTCATTTCTAATTGGCACTGTTTATTTAAAACAAAGCTTCTTGGAGTCCCTGATAGAGCCTGTAATTGCCTCTGTATTGCACAGACAGGAGCAGCATCAGACCCTAGGCTCAAATCACTGAAGGATGTAAAAGATCAAACAAGCATAACAATAATGTTAATAATTATTTATCTGGATTGCCATCATGCTTGGAAGCCCATGTCAGAGACTGATCAAGGACCTGTTATATTAAATGCATTAAAAGAACACAGTAGGGGGAAAAGGGGATTTTAGGTTTCCAAACATTGCTCAGGACACCCGCACAGGTAAGTGCTCCCTCTGTGGTAACTTCTCAGTATACCCACTTCCACACAAGTTGGCGTCTGAAAGATGAACCCCACACAGACAGCATTTCTACAGGACATTACCTTAACAGACCTAATAGATATTTTCTCCAATGCTAATTACGTAAACCTCAATATTCCTGAGAGAGGCATTATATATGCTAGCAACCTATTCAGATCCCTTTGTTTCTTTCCCTTTTTTTTTTTCTGTAATCAATCCCAACATGAAATGAAGATGAAAATTGGCCTTTGATTCTCCACTGACTTGACAAATATCAAGAGAACAACAAGCATAGGACATACATCAAAGCACCCTGAATCTTAGATGTGCTTGCCTTCAGCCACAAAGATTGCAGCCCTTGCTGTGCGTTTGCACAGGATCCCTTATTGCCTGGCTGTGTCCCCAAAGCCTTTCCCTGCTCCCTCTTGTGCTCCTTGGAGGATGCTGCCTTTTCAGTGTCTATATCCAGACTCAAATTAAAAATTAAGGTTCCTGTAAGTGTTTTAATTCTTGGAGAGACAGACCTCAAATCCTGTACACAGTGTTTAGCTCTGGAATAACTATTCAGACAATATTTAAACAGTGGATTTATAAAAGTCCCAGTACTGATGCATGCATAATATCAAGCTTTTTCTTCACAGATGGCATGACTTCTCCCCTCTCCCCCTGTACTTTCTTGGAAGAAAAAGGGACTATTTTTAGTTTCAAGAAATGTGTAAATGCAGATGATTGGCTAATGAATGCATTTTTTTATGCAATGTGTATTTCTTCTACATTTGTGTATTTGCCTTTAATGTATTATGCTATAACAATTCAATTCTCTAATGTACAGCAGGCTGTTGAGCTTTCTGACTGTAGGGTGCCTGCAGCCCACAACAGGTTTTCCAGTCTGGAGCTCATTTCAGCAGCCTTCATCCCAGAGACATCTCTGGGAGGGGCTGAGGCTTAATAAGCTGTGCTGGTAGCAGTACTCCGTTTCACAACCCTTCTTTACCCTAGGGTCCTCTAGTCCAGCCACATACACAATGGATGGCAGAGCCTGTGATGTGGAGGAGTAAGACCTGAGAACTGTTTCCCCATTTTGAGGAAAAGCTATGTGAATTAAAAACATTTCTATTACAGGAAAGACTAACTCATAAGTCACTTGGATATTATCTTAAGCCTCCATTTTAAAACAGAAAATGCTGATGCTGACTCACACTAGCAAATACATATTCACTATCCTTTTCTCTAAGTGCTCCCAGTGAAATAAGAGACTACTTATCATGACTAAAGACAAAACCTATTAGGAAATTTGCACTGACTGTCAACCCAGGGACTGTCCTGGCTTTTCCCTGGGACTAGAGAGGGTCCTCCCAGAAAACAGAGAATATGTATTATTTACTGGATCCTCAAAAGTGCAAAGCCATTATTTTCAACGTGCACAGGCCCCCTCCCATACTGATGGCATTTTTATTATGCTCATCTCTCTCTCCTTTGTGTTCTGCTTACAGTGGCTTCTTTTTCAGTTTAAAAATCCCATCTTTTTTCACATTGGGAGCAGGGTTTTGTTTTTCACTCCATCTTTAACAGTAGCTGTTGTGAAGGGAAACCCCCAGCAGGTTCCCATTGTGCAGGAGCAGGATGCATTCTGGCTTGAGTCCCAACAAAAAGATGCTAACCATGCCTAACATTTGTTGTGGGGGGAGGCAATGACCTCATTTTAAGGGATGAACTTATGTTACTTCCATTTGGAAATGTGCTCAACAAAACTAGTCTTGCAGCAGCATGAGATGATCTGAGGAAACAGATGATAACATTTTTGCTTATTTTGATAAGGTTGGGCATACTGCAACTGATGGCATTTTTTTTGCAACGAGGCTCAACTCTGATGGGCACTAAGCAGTACAGTACAAATTGGAGGTCTTTGGCATTTCTTCGATTTTGCTCCAATGTTAACTTAGAATTTTCCTCCAAGCAAATATGTTACACTCACTTGGGAAGGGATGAAATTTTATTTCAAATGAATGATACTGGCTAGTTAACAGCAATGTCTGAACCTTGTGAAATAAACCAGTCACGTAATTTTCTTGGGCAGACTCTTCATCCATCCTTCAAGCAGCTGTATCCTGCTGATACCTTTGTATCTCCCTACTACCACATAATTAAATCTGTATTAAAAAAATAAATCACTTGTATCTTCTATATTAGAAAGGGGGCTGGTTGCACCAGACAAGATGATCTTTGTGCAAACAGCTATGGTTGTACTCGTGCTTTACATACCATACCACCATATGTGTTTTCTTCTGATAAGAATGTGACAGCCTAGGGCCAACTACTATCTGCAGTTCTGCCGTTAATTATCCTTCAGAGAGATGCTTTTGGGATCACAGCCCTAAACAACCACAGGGCAACAGGAAAAGCTCCATTCCTACTGCCTGACAATTTAAATTCCTTCAGCTAGGTAAGGCCAGCTATTTTGAATATGATTACAGAATGATAATTGATTTAATTATTGGGCAAAAACAAAAAAAAACAACCATCTAATTGTTTGCCCTATCATGCAACTTAATCATCAGCTTTCTTTGATCATATTATTGTATTGTGCATGATCAAGTAGCCAAAAATATTACACTATTTGGAATGTCCCCGTCAGTGGCCCTATTCCAACTATGTAACTACGATGTTTTCCACAAGTTAAAAACTACACTGGCTTCAGGCTGCACGAAACCTCTCTTCTTGATCACACCAGTGGAGACTAAAACACCTCACATTTTCGCAAAACTTGCATGTCAATCTACAATCAACTGTATTTGCAACAACTGAGGCTTTATCCCTGTACAGTAGTCAATCTTAACATGCTTGTAGAGAAAAAAAAAAAATGTTTCCTGAAAATCACACATTTAAGCAGTTCAAAACTGAGTGGAAAATGCATTTTAGCTTCAGCTCCTTCTTTCTAGAAATCCTTGACCAAAACAGAAAATATCCAAGCAAACAAATAAGCCTCTTTCCTTGCTAGATCACAAGACAGGGTAAGTCTCTGAAGTACAGGTTTAGTGTATACCATTTTCAGGATCACTTGCATCACTCTACCTGTTACTTGGCAAAATGCTGAATCTGTGCTTACTTTTACCACTGAAAATGAACCACCTCTATTGGAAGATGGTTGAAAAGGACTCCAGAGCCTGAGATGTTAAAGCTGATACATACAAGAACATTTCATAGCGTCCAGCACAAGAGGTGTTTATCACTGCCTTTAACAGCATCAAGAGGTCTAGAGCAAGTTCTTTGCTTGCAATGACAAACATCTGCAACTATGATGCACCTCTCCTACTGTATACGTTGCTTCAACTTTACGCATGCAGTCTTCTTCAGCAGACTAAATCTAGTCAGTCCTGTGACTTACAATGCAACTAATCCAGCTCTGGGTGTCTTTAAATCCCTGAATGACTGTTTCCTAAGAAAGTTCAAGCACAAGATCAAAATTAAAAGTAGCTGTTATTCTTTTGATTTTCTACAAAGAGAAAAGGGTGTTGTGATTTCCAAGGTACAAGAGACAGAGCTAGCTGGGAAACCTTCACCTACCATCCACATGGAACACATATAACATGTTGAACATAACACCCAAATTGAAAATTCCCCAAAGCTGTCATCTCCATATTATTTACTCATCACCACAGATATTAAAAAAATACAGAATGATTTAACTGCAATTCTAAAAAAATTAACATCGGATTAAAAAAATACAGAATGATTTAACTGCAATTCTAAAAAAATTAACATCGGACAACCCAACAGAAAACACTGGAACTGAGATCAAACCCAGCCTACAGGGACAATGTTCAGACTGGAGGTGAAGGTCTACATAACTTCCAGTACTCTTTACCAGTTTGCACAGATGAGGTTTTGAGATTTTGAAACATAAGTTTGATGCGTCAACTTCCCCTGAAGAATTTATGAAAAGTTACTAGTATGAATGTGTTAAATTAGTAACATCAAAAGCAAGATCCTAATTTTCCAGGACTACAAAATCAATGTACCTCTGCATGACACACACAATCTTTCTAAGTATGCATGAACAACAAAACACAAGAATTATTTTCTTTTAATGGGAAAATAAGATTCCTTTAATAATGAATTTTCAGTCATCAGACTACCCTATATGAAGAAACAAACTTGAATGAATAGGTAAATTGGGACATACTCCGTCCAAGATCCTAAAACCAGTAAAATCACTGGCTTCACCAGTGAATCACTGTACTCCATTAGAAGTATGCAATCAGGCAAAGAATCAGGCCCTTTGTGACCAACTCACATGTATAGTGAATGAAAAGGATCTGACACAGTTGAAGGCAAAAGACTTGAGCATCTAAAATTCAAGATGCATTCTCCAGGCTGACAGCCTCAACTTCTAGAAGTTTATTTCAAACTCTGTGAAGAAACTCCTGAGCCTGTAATGACTCATCTCTCATTCTCTAAAGTTTTCCTATCATACACTTACAAGTGAAAAATAAATCACTGACTTTCATAACCGCTACCACAGTCACAAAGAGCTAGAGAAGGGCTGGATGTGCTTCGAGGGTTTCTTCTTATGTTTATATTCACCTGAAGATAATAACTCTCTCATATGTCAAGCTAGATGAGATGCCATTGATCTCCTCCCTGCTATTTCTCTCTCAGAAACCGACTACCCAATGAGCATGGAGATAATTTAGGTACATTTCAGGCTCAAATTTAAAGCCATTTCCATGTGAAAGTCGCATTCTTCAGATCATTGCATGAATTATGTCAGTTGGTCCACCTCCTGTTCTCTGTGTGCATCTGATTTTAGAATCGGGATACAGGAAGGAGAGGAAAAAAATTCAGCCATACTCTTCGAAACAGTTTAAAAGTGTATATATTTGTCTATAATTTCAGATGGGGAAAAAAATTAGTATAACCTAAATCAGATAATATTGCTGATTTCAGGAAGAGAGACTTTATTCATTCAAAACGAGCTCACTACAAAAATATTGTATACACATGCTTCAACCAGACATGGTGAAGTGGAAGTTACTGGTAATAAAGTGGAGCAAGCTGCATGTCAGTGGAAACATAACAGCACAAATGTTCCCTAAAATTACTGTAGTTAACAAGCTACAGGAACTACAGACAAGCTACGTAACCTCTTCTGTAGCTAGACAAACTATTAGGAGCTTTCAGTACAGTGAAGTCAGAAGTTTCCTGCTCTCTTTCTGCCTTTCCACTTTATGCTTGCTCTTGAATGCATCTCTCATTCACAACCAAAATAATTCTGCCTGGGAAGTTTGAACATTAAATCAAACAACTGTTTGAGGCTAACCGGTCAAGCCATTTCTGAGGTGGCAAAATTATGTGCAGAAACACACCGATTTGCACTGCAGATATTGCAAATCCCACTCATAATTAAAGTTTACACTTTTATAGGCTTAAGGGCATTTGAATGGCTCATTTTAAAGCTGTCTACTGGAGTTTTAAATTTTTTGACACATTGTTCAGGATTCTTACAGGAATTACAAACCTTTATCAGTTTATAAGTGCCAAAGTACAGGTTCCCTGGAAAAGATTATGACTTCTGTCAGAAGCTAAGAACCTCTTCCAATTTACGTACCCGAATACCTCGTAGAAGAGAGCCTTGAGTGGAAAAGCCCACGTAGCTCACGTGGCAGACAGAATCTGAGGGGTCAGTTTAAATTATCTGAAGAGCTTCCAGGTACTAAGAGGACTTCTGGGGCAAGATTTGCAGCACAGCCATAAACCTGGTGGCAGTCAGTACTGCAGGGCTGGTTAGAGGTGTTACATGAGCTTTGTCATAGCAGTTTACCTTCAGAGAGCTTGTAACATTTACAGAACAATCTGTCCTGACACCTCTTTGTGGAAATGCTGTGAAATATATACGCCCTGGTACAACAAGAAAGAATCAATGGAACCAATAACCCGAAGGATTCAAATGTCTCCCTAGAGCCGGAGACTGACTAAGGTAGTTCAGGACGAGAAAAACCTAGCTAGCACTTCCCAAACTCATGAGGACAATTGCACGCAGGAGAGTTAACAGTTCTCAAATGGAACTGAGCAACCTGCCAGAAGAAAATTTTAAGTGAGAACTGGAGATGTATGAGACCTATTGGAGAATACTGTCAGTGAATACTCTGGGCTGTGTTGGCTTGGTCATGTTCTACAGGAGCTGAATCTCCCTGCTGACCATAACCTGCCGTATCTTGTTTTCCGTTTGATTCTGCTGTCATGGATATGACCCAGTAACTCCAGATCCATTCTGCAATTCACTGCATTGCTGTAAACCACAAAGGCAAGGCAGAGCAAACCAGAGCAGGTGTTACACACACTGCTGTTTGTTACTGTTAAAAATATTGAGGAAATCTTGTCTTTCTCTCAGACGTGATGCCATATCTCGTGGGCAACAGCGCTGCGTGGCCCACACAGAGCACTGGGAGTGGACACAGGAGAGACATTAGCTTCCACATTTACCAGTGCTCCCTTTCTCCTCCTCCTCGGTGATTGAACACTGACATTCAGTGTCACAGGTTTGTGAAATGGCATGGAAAGTTCTGTGATAGCATTTGTTGGGGCTGTCTAGATGAAGTGTATTCAATGGTGTACGCAGCAAGTGTAAATTAGTTTACAAAGTGTTTTGTTCCTCATTCCACATATGCCACATTTCAGAATTTGTTCAGATTCCAGTGGGAAAAATTGCTTTTCCCAGCCCAAGCACCAAAATCTGCAAGCAAAAACTACAAATCAGAGCCCTATAATTGTTATCACGAGTTTTAAACTAGACTCAAGTACTGACTTTAAATAAACAATTCTGGTTTGAAACAGAAGTCATCATCTAAACCACCATGGGGTCAAGACTAGTATTGGGATTTACAGGTACGAACAGGATGAAAACAGTAACAATGAGAACAGCCTTAGCTGTATGGGGTCTTTGAGATGAACAGAGGGGGAAAGAAAACACAACAGCTCAGTTCTATTCTTAATGTAAGAACTAATTACCAAATATAAAGATAAATCACTGCTGATTAGATGATGCCATTTTCACACAATCACTGTTCAGTTACAGAACTGAACAGTATCTTTCTGTCTTTCAAAGCTATGGTGCACTAGAGAGTTGGAATTCTGTAAAAGAACCCTGATGATCTGAACATCATGGGAGGGACTTCCAAGTTTTTGACAAAACCAACAGAACTATGTGAACATTTTACTTCACCTTAATCAGACTTCATAGTTTATTTTCTTCTGAGTATTACCACTGTTTCCTAGCATCAGAATAAAATATGTTTGGAAAACATATTATTGTTTAACTGAAGTAAATAATGGTATTTCACTAATGAATTAATGCTTTTCAAACTGGGCTAAAAGACTTTAACTGTACTATTTTAAAATAGTAAGAGGAATAGCAAATCTACAGGATAAACACGCGGTGGCTTGTTTCTCACCTTACACCAAAAACATACCTGGCAACCTAGAGGAGACTTAAATATGCTCGGAATGAGACTCGGAATTTACCATTAATAACATCAGCAAGAAAAACCTTACAGAACAGATATATACTGTACTCCTTTCTCCATCGCTTAACTCCATTTCAAATAGCTAGTTATACCCTCAGTAAACAGTGTATATACTAACCGAAAGACCAATGTCTATGCAACTTCTAACAAAACCCTGTAAATCAAGAGTAAATAACCATTCCATTGCAACACAGAGGGACAGAGCGTACCACGGACCAGCCAATGCTACAGCTTGATGGCAGCAAGATTTTCAGTTCGCTCTAGTCTCCAAACGGTTGCACACAGAAACTAGCCGGACTGGATCAAGTTATGTACTACTGGGACTCTTATAAAGCATTTACCAAGATGCTTGTCACCCTGAAGACCAATATTACCATGCTAAAAAAACAGGAGACAGTAAAAAATATTCTCAGGACCAAAAAAAAAAGTTTAATCAAGTACCATAACACATCTGAATCTAACAAAACCTTCTCCTGCAAGAAATTGCTTCATGAAGAAAATCCCCCAAGTAAATGTTTCCATTGTTTTGAAATTATTGGTGGAAATGAATTTACGAACAAGAATAGCATCACCAGAAAACAACCAGCATTTCAAAGATGGTTATTGCTCCCTGTTAAAAACCCAGTCCTGTGCTGACAGCAAGTAAACAACAACATACACGTTTAAAAGAACTCACTGCAGTACTTTTTCAGTGCACATAGCTAATGCTGACACGGAAATTAGCTAGTAAACTGCTGTGTGCTACCATCAGTAGTATCTATAACTAAAAAAAAATACTGTGATTAATTGACACTTCCACAAAGCTTGGAACTCATCAATATTAATGACACGATACCACACTTTCCTGGGAACCCAGTATTTTAATTCTTCAGTAAAGCAGCCTGCACAACAATTGTTTTAACTCTGTGATTTTTAACTGATGTGAATAACTCAAGCTATGAAGAACCTCAGAGCTTAGTTCACAGAGTACAGGGATATTATTTCACTGCAGCTTACTCACTTGAGAAATTTTTAAATCACACAGGGACCACCTTGGAGGTCACTGGGACTATCCCTGAGAGTGAGACAGGTGCCTCCTTACAGGTCACTACTAGCATAGTAGCAGCAGGCTCCTTTTGAAGTTTAAATGACCTATGGATTATCAGAAGTGCTGTGTTATTTGATAAATACACCTTAAAAACATAGATTTCAACTATTTTTTCCAAAATCTGCAAGATTTGCTAAAACATTTCAGTGAACAAAATTGTTACGTATATCTAGGTTATTTAAGGCCCTGATAACAGTACAAAACATTACAAAATCTTTCTGCAATTTTAATAAGTGTCTTCTACAGAGTGTCCTGAACAGAATGTAGCCACTGGTAAGGAGAGAGAGAAGAAATAATTCCATATACCATTGGATTGCTGCCACAGCCTATACCATAATCCGTCAGAACACAAAATACACCAAACAAGCCAAAACGTACCTCTTCCTACATCCAGCTTTGTCTCATACAATCAAAGACTTAAAACACTAATACGAGAAACTCGATATGCAGACTTCATTCTTATTTCAGAATCCACAAATGCTTACTTGTTCTGGAAAGCATTCTGCCTCTTCCACTGCCATTTTCTGTGGCCAGATATGAAACCTGATGACTCAATTAGTTAACACTTTGGACACTGCTCCATTGCTAAAAATAGTGGCCTCAGGAAGTGGTTTTCTTTTTTGTTTTCCTTTTTCCTTAAATAAAACAAAAAAACCCAAAACGCAGCACAGTCACTTGTTAGACTTCCCTTGGCTATTTAAATGGCAAAGGACAAGTGATTGTAAGACTATTAAGTTAGTAACGGAGCGTGTCCCAGGATTCCTGGCTCACTTACCATATTTGCTGCCTCCAATCATTCCCCGTGTATGTAATCATGATCTGTGGAATACCCAAAATAGCTGCAGCATCAGCTGATCAGAAAACCACCGCTGCTTGGAATCACTCATGAAACAAGCTTTTGTCATTCTGCTTATCAGCTCTTTCTAATGCAGACTACTTTGAACTATTTCTAAAGGCAACAATAACATCATTTTACACTCTGTGTGTTTTGAATACCACATATGCCTGCCTCCTACTCCATGGTAATTTTATATTTATTCAGATTTTCTGATGACTAATTATGATAGATTTGTGTCGTTGGTTCTAGAGGCTACTTTCCTGAACTAAAAGGCTGCTTTCTCTATACTTCAAGTTCCTAAACTAGAGAGATTAAAAGCAGTAACAAGAGCAAAATCATTTTGCTTCAGAGAGAAACCAGAGAGAGGTTCATGATTTCAGTAAGGCAGATCTCTTCCTTTGCAATGCAAGCTGCTGCCCATAGCAGGAATTTTCTGCATAATTCCCTACCAGTTACTTACATTAGAAATGGCTTTAAAGAACGTCCGCCTTCTGCAAAAGTATGTATTGAAATCTCTTCAGTTCACCACAAGCACCTGCACAGCATGAACTGCACTTGCCTGTTACACATCTCACCTCACACATGCGAGCTGTGCACGGATATTCACTGGTACAGAAGAACAATACAGGGTCAGAGGAGGGGAAAAAAATATCAAGGTCCAAAATTTTTGTGCCCAATACGCCTAATGTTTTATTTGTCTATGAGAGTGATCTATATGTAAAATATTATAAGGATAATTTCAAAATTTCAAGAAGCATTTCTCCATGTTTGCATTGACTAGAGCCCAGCCACCAAGCAGTAGCTCCGTGCTCTCGGGTTATAACACAGAACTTGTTATTAATTATCTATGTAAAATCTTTCAGAAGGTGCAAAATTTTAGGCCCAAATGTATCACTACATAAACATTGTAGGTAACGCACTCAGGCAATCTAGCTTGAAATGACTTCATTAATGTCACTGACAATACACTCTATTAACAACTACTCTGCTTCTGCATGTTTTTGCTTATGGCATTATGATATCTATCACTAAGACCCACTTCTGCCACTGACTAACTACAGAGAAGCTAGCAGCTATCTACAGGGGTGGAGGAGCTTTCCACCTTGATTTAAATACAAGACTGTAACCAAGTCAGTTTAAATGAATTTACCTCGCTGACGTAACTGCACAGAGCACCCTGTAGCAGAGATTTCAATCATCTGCACCACAGTTACCTTGGCAATGTCATTACAGCAAGCTGCCACAACACATAACATCCTGAAATATTCAATTTCTAAAGCTGAATTTTGATTTAGCATTACTATTTGTTTTGAGGACTGAGAACTGACATTTCAAAACAGTAAAAGGAAACATTCCAGCTCTCGAAACCCAAGAGTACAGTGTTACTATCCAGTGACTGAATTTTTGTTTCTAACTGAAGAGGGGTTGGCTCTGAATAAGAACCAGGCGCCTAAATACCCCTTTTCTGCCTTTGAAAACGTGCCTGAGAACAAGGAGAAAGGAAATGTGATGATTTCTGTAATGGAATTCAAGGGAATCATGAAATTTAAAGCTTGCATAATAGTCATTTTTGTGGATAAAAGGATTAAATTTGGCAGTTTCACGGAAACTCACAAGAGTCTGTCCAGAAGACCAAGACCACTGTGGTGTTGTGTCCACACACCACCGGGTGCCACTGAACTTCAACCTCCTGTTGGGGGAGTGGTGACTGATGACACAGAACTGGCAATATGATAGCTTTCCTAAAGCTGAATTACTGCTTGTTTGGAAAAGAGGAACAAAGCTTTTAGGGAAAAGGATTCAACACAGTCTCTGCGTGTGTCTGTTTTACCAGTGGGCTGTGCCCCTTGTTCCCTAGGCAGCCCAGGTTCCGTAGATGGTGCCAGCATGGTCTGTGTGACAGCCTGCTCCCTCCAGGAGCTCCTCTGAGACCACTCACCCCTACTCATTGCCTGCTCATTTATTCTTCCAGAGCTACTTTGCTTTTCCAGTCGCTGGCTCTTGGCTTTTTGAGTTCACATTAGTATGATGAGACTGGTGGATGACTGACCCAGACTGTTGCCTATTAACCTCCACAAAATTGTCCTGGTTTAGGTTGTGACGTTCCCACAAGAGAAGTTGCCAATTCTCTTTCCATCAATTTTAAAAGAGCAATTATCAGAATTACAGAAGAAAAGCACAAAGAAAAATTAAAATCTGTCAGCACCAAAAAGTCATCTTAGCACATTCGTATCCATCAATTCAGCTCTGATTACTGAAAGCTCATGTCATAAATCATAGTGAAACTATGGTTTTTTTTAACCTTGTAGATCAGTTTTACAGCATTCAGGATGATTTCTCATATGCATGCTATTAACAAGGGATAATAGAGAAAAGGCTCAATACTAATGGTAAAATCAATTTGTTAAAGACTTTGGATAAAATTTTCAGGATCCTTTTGTTACTTTGCATCCTGAGTTACATAAACTGCAAATTCCTATAGTCATTCTCAGCTTGGGAAAGAGAAAGGGCCCTGGATACAATCACATAATGAGTAGATATGCAAGGAAAAAAATATCTCAACAATCAATCTCCTCCCCTGTTTGAAAAGAAAAAAAAAAACAACAAAAACCCTTTACAATCTCATTTAAATGGCAGATTTAGTACAGATGGAGGATTCTTTTAAAGAGAATAGTGGAAATGTCCTTTTACATTATCACTACTCTGCTCCCCAACCAGATGGAGTGCTTATGATTACTGGCTTGGAAGCGACTTGCAAACAAAGCAACACATGGCAGAATTCAGCAGAAAGAAAAACATGATTTGACACGAGATACAAATAATATAAATATCTTCCCAAGAATTGGAAAGACGAGCTGAAATAGTTTAAACCATAATCTGAAGCTACTGATCCAGATTTTGCAAGAAGAAATTTTTTTTTTTTTTTCTGAAACTGCAGTGGATGACATTTCAGACAGTTCGGAAAGCTGAAGAGTCAGCTGAAGCCCACCAGAGCAGGGGATTTATAGCTCTGTGGTATTTCAGGCACCCTTTCAGAGAGCAAATAACATCTGTACAGATGTGTGCTTATGCAACTCACACCTGTGAAGGGTCCTCAGTTATAGAAACTTCCTATATCACAGAAACCAGTGGTAGTATCAAAGATATTTAATATAATTATCTAAAATTCTGTTCTAGTCATTCAAACAATGGCTAATGAGTGCCCCAACTGAGACTTTAAAAGAGCAGTTCAAGTACAGACATTGTAATGGCTACATACAGCAACCAGATGTGCACGAAACAGTTCCCTGGGACCCACAGGCCATAGGTCCATATGCAAAGCCAGGAAAGATGAACATCGCATACAGCAAGGGAGGCATAGTGAAGCTTATCAGACCGACACCATCCCTTCTTTCCACCTAAGAGGCCCCATCACTAACACACTACACTCTTAACCTCTGTGGATAGCTATGAGGCTTTTTAGAAAGTTACTACCAAGATAAAAATGCACATTTACTCATTTATATTTAACTGTTAAAATTGTGGACACTGAGAGAATACAGCCACAGGAAAAATATCCTTTCCTAGTTATAAAATGCCAAAATGATCAGCATGATTTAGTATAGCTTTTTTTTTAAAAAAATATTGCCTATTCAGCTCCCATCCGTCATGAAAATATTATGTTTGCTGTACTACCATTCAAATACTGCCAGCTCAGATCATCTAAAACATCCACAGAATTAGAAATCTATAGTCAGAAGCATACATTCTCTTTCAACAATACAAAAAATTAAATATAAAATAAGAATAGGAAAACAATACTCCAAACATTAATTAAGCTGAAGTCACACAACAAGATGAAATTCACACACTTTTTTCCCCCCAGAAAATCTGCTTTATGCTCCTGTGTAATCTCTTGAATAGGAAGTACCTATGAAGTCTGTGGGGTTTTTTTCTTCTTAACTTTGACAAGCATATTCATCTGCCATAATGCCAAATAATCTAAAGCTCTGCAGAACTAAAAAAAGGAAATCCTGTAATTTCTGCTACAAGATACTTAAAATTTCTCTTCAAAGGTTTCCCAAATGAGCGAACAGGAAGCCCGTGGTCTCATCCTATTCTTCCTCAGCAGTAGCTAGGATCAAACCTCAAAGGCTGAAATGCGATCACTTTTAAAGGATAGCCTGCAGCAATTTTTAAGAGGTCTCCAAACACTTGGAAACAGCATGCCTCAAAGCCAGCCATGCTGTGACCTGTGAAATTCAGCACATTATAGATATTCAAAATGCCCATGGAAAGACACACACCGAAGCATTGCAGTGTTTACTCTGTCAAGATCCGTAACAGCTCGTGTTACCTCACCATCAGCACTTCACCTCCCCAGTATATTCTGCTTTCAATAGCAGGGCATAGGGCTCTTGGGATTATGGACCAAAATAAGCGGCACGTGTGGTATGAGTGGTATGCCTGAAGCATCTAAACCGTTATCTACAAACCCACTTCAAATTCCATTTGTTAACCCTGTATTGTTCTCTTCAGCTGTCAAAGTAGGTTACATATTTCCAGTCTGCCCTACTAATCAGCTCAAGCTTTCTGAAAGAACACTTTTTGTTTCATTTTCATCCGTTAGCTCGGGTTTTCATGCCTGACTTTTAAAGCTACCCTGGTGCTAAAACATCAGCAAACTCTCCCCCAGAATAACCCCATCCCCTGGGAACAGGAACAACCACGACCAAGTGGAATACAGACTGTTAGATTAACGCAAACTTCCTGTCCAGAACAGACCATACGTCACTCAAGGCTTCCACCAGTGAGACTTCAGCGATTTCTCCCCCTCTTTCAATATGTTGCCTCTACATGGCAAAAGGTGCATCCTCCACTTGTGTCCTAGAGCAAGGTAATTTTGCAAAACCACTGCCACAATATTGCAGAAATCCCATAATCAGCTGCTGTGTGAAAATGGAGCTTAAGAAAATACTTATCAAGGCAAATTCCTGCTGTCAAGAGCACTCTACACTCTTCAAATCAAAAAGAACTAAAGACAGCAGCAAAGTTTCATTATACCATCCTGTAAGCATCAAGAAAAGCAGCCTCAGTTAAGCCAGCTAAAAGACCTTGGCTTTATTAAGATTTCCTTCTCTCCCACTGATCACCTAGAAGACACCCATGTCATTGATTTGCTATGGACAGCATCTCAATAAGCCTTTGGAAAAAAAAAAAAAGGGGCGGGGGGGCTAACAAAGCTGCAAGCTGGAATAAGCGTTTACATAAGCATCATAATGAAAATCACATGATCGACTCCTGAGCAAATTGACTTGACACCATCATGCTTGAAAAATAACTAGTAAAAGCCAATTAGGAAGGGAAAAACCTAAAGCCAGGGACTCCAGGCAGCCCTATGTTTAGTCAAACCACAGACCTCACATGAACTTTCATGGAGATGAGGGGAAGAGCAAGGGCAAAGAACTATATACGGAAAGCACAAGGAGACATGATACCAGATCTTCCTATATCATCTTGAAGCATTGCTGATGTTTGCAAATTCTCTGCTGATTAATCAGATGTCTTGTTGCATGCCATGCATCTTGTTCCAAGTCATGCCAAAAATTGGGGTTTTGTACAAACTGAAAGCAGCAACTGCTTTACTCCTTCTTTGACATAGTTCACTGGAGCAGAGGATTCCAGAAAGTACATATTCCTTGGATCTGAACAGTAAAGCTCAGCATTTTCACTAAATGTGTAACTCCTATTTGTTAACAGAAAATAATACTAGCAGGCTAGTGAAATCAGTGGCCGTTGATGGTCTCCATAGGTGCGTAGGTATGTAAATATACATAGGGAAATAAAAATCACATGCTAACCTTATTATTGCACCACAACACAGGAAAATAATGAACAGTTCAGCAATAACTTTTTCATTTTTTTAAGAATATACCAAAAAATAGTGGAAAGTATCAGAGGAATGTTACACAAAGTCCATTTGTTTATGGCATCCATGTGACAAAAAGTTGGCTCTCAGTCTGAATCTTATTTCTAGCAATATTCAATATTCCAGGATTGCCAGGAGCAAAGAATTAATCATTAAGATTCATGGTGACAACAGCAAAGTATTTCATCCTAAAGTTGAGTTAAGCACCAGAAATGTGACTGCTGGCAAATAAGCTGTTCCAGACACTCCTGCTCTCTGTTGTCTATCTTTTAGGCTTATTCAGAACATAACTGCGATATGAAGCCACTGAACTGCCAGATGGTTTCAAAACACTCAGACATACTTTCTGCACAGATGAAGAAATTTCTATCATTCCAAGAGCAATACTGCAAAAGCAGTAGTTGTCCAGGTTACCTGACAATTGACTGTCTCTGCAAGACCTGAGCCCAAAAAAACCTCACTATGAACAAAATATTTTACATCTTGACTTTGCTTATTCTTCAAGACCACCTAAAGGAACAATAACAGAAGTAGACAATTTAAATACCAAGAGCAGTATGCGAGTGTATCCACGTACCACGGGAAATAATGCATTATGAGGTGCCCGACGCCCTGTGAAATAAATGCAACCTAACACAGCTATCGTGTAAGAATAGTGGCTTACTAATCTTTGTTTAGAGATGGTGCAGGGCATTATACAATAAAAGAAAACCAGAACCACGGAACTAACTATAACTAATCCTTTGAATCTGTTCCCAAACACAGCGGAGACAATTCGATGGAGCACTATTATGAACTAAAGACCAGTTAGCCTGTGTATAGGCTACGGGCAAACTATTGCACTATTGCACTGTAAAAATGCGTGCAGACACAAGGTCATACTTTCTCAAGAAAACTAACATGAAAATAGCTTGCCTTTAGGATTTCTAAAATGTGCAGAGTTAAAGAACACTGGACAAAAAAAATATAATAAAAATAAGAAATCGGCAGGAAGAGATTATCAAAGATTATTATGGATGAAGGCAGACAAAGGGAGCTCTTGAAGTCACACCTAACCCTATTTCTACCAATTCTGTAAGATATAAGAGCATTAGAGCTCCCCTGCAGGCAAACTGCACTCAGCATCAGAGTCAGCGGGAGGTTAAAACAAGAAGCCATTGAGCACAAGCCCCTGGCCACGTAAAGTCAATCTGCACCCTGCGAACTGCTCACATGGGGCCACAGCCTGCTGTTCTCCAAGGCACTGCTAGGACTGCTGGACCTTACATCCTTTAGAGTTAGCATTTCAAAGTACTCCAAAATGTCTTCAAATTACGCTTTGGAAGGACTTTCAAGGATAACTGCAGGTTTAAAATCTCTCATAATCATTACAATGATGTAAAAATAAGATGTTACAATGCAATGAAACCAACCAAAGAAAAATGAGTGACTGTAACTGTGGTTGATTTCAGCATCACTCAAAAGTAATCCCCAGTCTCAGTATTAACATAGCCTGAGTGTTAGGACACAAACTAGTCAGCAATGGTCAAAATATTGCTAGACAGTAACCATTCACAGGTATAGGGTGCTGTTCCCAGTTAAAATATGAGCATGCATTTGTCATGGAAAATGTTCAGTAGTTCCTCCCTATCAACTCCTTTTTTTAAGGCACCACCATTATTTTCAAGGAAAATGTGCATCAAGGAGAAAGCACCATGAGCTACACAATCTTAAATGCACTGTTCCTTTTCAACGTAGTCACAGCAAAACCTCAAATGATTTCTCTTACTTAGGTTTCACTCCGAGCTATGCAATAGCATAAAATCGAGGTGTGGACAAATTATAAAATAATAGAATTCACTGAATTTCCAGCTTCTTAGAGGTCAGTGCTCTGATCAGGTAACAATACCGTGTCGCAGATTTAACTCCACATTGAAACATCTGGGTAGCAAATACAAGAAACTTCCACAACCTTTTCCTCCTCAAATTTTAGGTCAGGCAGTACCACTAGAGTCACATTGCCTCAACTTTGTTATTGCAACAGTGCTGAGGCTGTGAATAGTGCTTTCCAAGAAAACGGAGAGCATTCAGATGTTAGATGTAATAACCTCAAGATGTATTACACCAGGAAGGGGAAACATTCTTCTGCGTTGGGGTTATGCAGGAATTTCCCCAAAACAGAGAATAATGAATAAAATTACTAAAAAATGATCTCATCAAGATAATTTCTGACATGCTGCTGGGGGATGAGGACAGCTGTGCAAACTGCATTCAAAACAGGACTTACATTTGTCAGCACAGATGTATAAGAATGTCTCTCAGTTCTCACTGTAGTGCTAGCAGCTTGGCTAAATATTAATGCTGTCCCTGAAGTGCTGCTACTGATTTTGCGCCCCTTTATGTGTATTAAACACATGAGATGCTGGGCACATTTAAGACAGATGCTTTCTGAAGTTGCATTAGAACTTCAAAGGAAAAGAAAAAGGCCACTTCAGAGACTGCATCAGTGTTCATATGAGTCCCTAGGAATTACAGACAGGAGAGCAGAAGGAAACTGTGGGATGCTTAATTCCTAAAGACAGAGCTGAGCTTTCAAAGGTACAGTAATTCAATCATGGACTATACTGGGTTGTAGTGTAATACTTTCCAGCTACACTGCAGGTATTTTAAGATACAACAAGACAACTTTTATTGTATGGTAAAGTAGCTCTCCTAAGACTTGTTCAAAAATTTAAGGTGCCTTTTCCTATCTTTATAGGCAAAATACAAGAATCACAACTATTAAAGGTCTTTACGAAGGAGCTATGTACCACTCTTTGCACTGCCTTAACCCATATGCATCACACTTTCTATCTGGTAGTCATGGTATACTTATCAAAATGTCTTTCAAACAATATGAGGCTAGACTATTACTAGGTTTTGCCCTGGTTTGCGTAGCTGTAATCTGTGCTATATCAGTGAAATAGATTCATGAAGCTTCTGACATCTGATTTCAAACCAAACATTTTGATCAGATGCACAAATACACCTTGGAATGACTGCATGAATAATGCCATCATTACAGCAGCACCCATGGTCATATTCTGTTTTTTTCTAACCTGCTTAGTTAGCATTGCATTTCTTTTCCTTTGGAAAACCTTGAAGTCTGTAGCTACTACTATAGGTAGCTTTCATGTTCCCTTTCTCTTGGTGAACTGTTATTTCCTATCTGATATTAAATAGCTTTTGCAGGGCTTCTAAAATTACTGTATAGCAGTAGTATTTCTTATATCTATATTACCTACATGGTGCTTTGTGAAAAAGCAGTCCCTTGGCAGGACAAACTAGCTAGTGTTCACACTGCATTATGGAGGAGGCAGCAGCTGCTACGTTTAGGGTACTGAAATATCTTCTTCCGTTATAAATCTATCTATTTTACAGATCTCAAAACTCACTGATGAAGATACGCCTTTTCTGATCGATGAAAAACCTATTTAACTTTATTTGACAATTCAATCATTAAAAGTGTTATCATTTCCCCTTAGTTATCTATTTGCCTTAGTACAAATCATATACAAAATCACCCGAAGGAGGTGGGGCCCCGCTGAAGCAGCATCACTTGCTCACTGTGCTGGGGATTCAAGAGGAGTATTCACACAGAAGGGTGGCACCCTGCATACCACCTGCAATGCCCACAGTGGTGGGGGCCCTCTCGAGCACTGTCCCAACATCAGGCCAGGAACCCCATGGGGCATGCAACCTGGCTGCATTTATCAATAGGAGCAGGAGTGTGCGCTCCGATCTTGGGAATTCAAGTTTTGCTGACAACACATGGCTAAAATCACATAAAACAGAATACTCGTATCTTTTTCCTTGGAATAAAAAAAAAAAAAAGGAATTAAAAAAATTAAAACACTGCAAGATAAAATCAAGCATTTAAGTAGTTGTCCCCGCAACCTCAATTAAATTTTCTTTTGGCAAGTACATTACAGATTCACAGACAAGAGCTTCCTATTTTTCCATAAACCTTTTTCATTTTCTGTGCAAGAAATGAACAATTAAAACATCACGAATAACACAGAGATGGTGGTACTTCCTAAATTCTCCCCACCCCCAGCAGGCATTGGGGTTAACATAATTTTAGTATGCAGAGCTTTCTCCAAAATGGTTATTGCATCCAAATAGCATGCTGGATTTTACTAACTGAAAATGTAACTATCTCCCACGAACTGCCAGAACAAACTGTCAATCCTGTATCTATACCTTCTGTGAATAATGCTAGAGTCCAATAGTTTCTCTACATTTCCCAATTCTTCTCTCCAGAATAGTAGCTAATAAGGTCTAATCATATTCAGGCCATGTCAGATGAGCTAAGGCTTTAATGTGTTTTTAAAAAACGTCTAAAAAACATTACAAATGTTTCACTAATCCAATTTTTATTTTGGGTAAAGTCATTTCTCCAATAACCTACCTATGCTTTTTGTAATGTTAGGAAATGTAACAGATCTTTTCAGAGACTCATTTCCATGTTTAAATAAACAAGTCTCTGCACATGCACACACACAGAGCTCGTGTTTGTAGATATCTATAAAACTATTTCCCAGTCCAATACATTTGAACATGCAGACAGATAGTTGCTGGTCTGAAAAATGCAGAGAAGAGTATTGATTTTGAATTCAAAACAAAAGGAAGCAATGGACCTCATCAACTGGATTTTACTGGCCTCAACAAAGAGGAAGAGAGAAGTAACACACTCTGAAGACACAAATCAGTATAACAACTAAGTAAAAGATGTCTTTTTTCCCCATTAATAAAGACTGCTTAGATTTGCACACGTACCAGTCCTGCTCAAAGGTAGAGCAATGAATCTAAATACAAAATTTGACCCAACTCCCACATAATTTATTAAGGAATCTAATTTTTAATTACCAAGCATTATAAAAATTATTTGACTGCATAAATTAAAGCAACAAACTCAATTAAAAGGGAAAATAAATACATCAGTAACTCTGTTTTACTAATGTATTTTAGTACCTGTACTTTACATTCAATTGGATTTTTCATGCTAACAAAAATCATGTTTGCAGCATGCAAGTGCTCCCTACAATAACACTGGATCTCATTTGAGATTTAACAGCAGAGAATTTAAGAGAAGGGGAAATACTTCCATTTTGATTTGAGTTGTAAGCACCATCTTGTTGAACTACAAAGGCTGCAGATTAGAAAAAAAAAAACCCATGGGTTTACAAGCTCCTCTCATAAACTGACCAGGAATGCCACCTGGACATAAAACAAAGAACAAACATCCTCCAGACAAAGAACTCCTCCTCCGGACCTACAATTAAAGAAAAAAGAAAAAAAAAAAAAAAAAAGCTTTTCTCCTACCCAAAGCATTAAGGCAATCTTGTCCCTGCCTACCTGCATACAAAACCCTATGGCTGATATATTCACTGGCAAAGAATTGTAGATCAGCATTCCTGGGGCTGTAATGAGAAACTACAGCCCCTCCACAATGTAGAGTTCAGCTCCATTTCCCCCTCTTCTCTTCCCTGTCTCACAGTACTATTATAAACTGTCATTTCTGATTTACAGAGCAAATGTCTTCCTCCCTAGAAGAGGGTGCTTATCACAAAAGCTCAACTCAAGCACTTAGTAAAATAATAGTCTGGTAAAATGAACCTTCATTGGGCATGCATAATGCTAACCTTTACCAGGAGATATGCAGTGTTTGGGTTATGGAAGATGCCATTCAACAGACTGGATGGGAAGGCATTCCTCTCTCAGATTAAAATAGCAATATACATATTGTAAATGCAGGAAAAATATACAGTGCTACAGGATTTTATAGAATAAGGCACATGCAAACTTGTGTGATCCATTTTTTTCCTAAGCACTGCTAATGATATTATTAATATTATTGTATCCATCAGTATTCAGCAGACAATTCTCTTGCTCCCACACAATTCCATGGAATTATTTGAAATTTAAATAGAAAAGAGCAGAAAAGCTCTTTTACAAGGGCTAGTTCATCTATGAATATTAAACTAAAACGAACCCTCCTGGGAGCTCTGACAGACTGCTCCAGGATGGAAAATCATGTCATTACTGACATGAATCATATTTCCTAAAATTAGTGGCAAGAGAGTGCTCTTCTAAATAAGCACCATCCACGTGTCTAATATCAAATCAGCATGTACGACCCAAATGAAAATTCATTGTTCTCATCCGTATTATTAGGATTTTAGTAGAGATACAAGTGGAATAGTAAATTGCAAATAGTAAATAACTAGCATTCTGTATTTTTATCATTAACTACTTTAGCACTTTGATCTAATCTTAATACATGCATATAAGGCTGAAAAAAAATCACTTCTTAAAGGCCGCAAAAGAAGCAAAAGAGGTGGGCAGCAGCTTTGCCTCTTGTGACAATAGTGCTGGTGGATGTGCTGCTACTGGTGGTATCCTTCAGCTTAATTTAGCCCATCATGTAAATCCATACTGTATGAGAGTATTAACTGTGATATCAGGAAAATCGCTGTGCTGTAAAAGAATGATTAAAAGACAAAGAGGGTGGGACTACTAAGATGATACATACAGCCTTCAAATATCAGCAAGATTTGGGAGTTGGTATTTATTTACAAAAAGATTGTGCAAGTGCAATTACCACTTAAAAACTCATTGGACGTTAATACAGTACATGCCTCACTTTATATGCAAACACATCTGTACAACTATGTAAATTTACATCAAAAAGCTCCACCACGTTTTTATGCTGTTATATTTCACTTATTTATTACCAGTAAGAGCTTGGATGAAGCATGAGGCATAATACCCCTTAACGCCTTATCGTTTTCAAAGATCCCAGCTTTCCTTTTGCAAACTTAGAGGTAAACGGATGCTGTGGCCAAATTCCAGCTCAGGGAATTAAGTTTTCCTTAACCCAGTTCCCGAAGCAGTGGCAATTACCTGTAGTATTCTTCTTTATCTGCTGATCTCAGCTATTGGCTACATTTACAGCTAAACATTTGGCATTTTCAGTGCCAACATTAGAGGTTTATTACCAGAGATTTTTTTCTTTTGCTTTTCACGCACAGAAAAACATCGGATACATACAACATACTATGAGTTATATCATTCAGTTAGCAAAGTCCTTCAGGCTTCTTCAAATGAAAATAAACACTTTTAAAAATTAAAAAACAGTGAAATAATGGCTAATGATAGAAATCACAAAGGAAAGATGTAAATAACAGCAACAGGTCACTGTACATTCATAAACTCAGGTCTGCCTGCAAAATTAATGCAAATAACCTCACATATTTGACTCACATTTTCCATTGCTTTTCAACTTTCAGGGCACTCAGCCTACCTTGAATGCATCCAGTATGATCAGAAATTAGGGCTGTGTAATTTCAGTTGTAACATTAGCCAATAACTAGATAGTAATCCTAAATGGCTTAGATTTCTAGCTATAGGGAAGGATGTAGTTGATATTTTTTGAACGACACCTTTAAAGCTATGTAATACATAGAAGCCAAGAGAGAATATGGAAAACCTGTAAGGATTAAATGTAAAAATAGCATTCCTTCTGCTTTTAGTATAGTTTTATTAATGAGGTCTCAAGAATTGCAGAATGAAATACAACTTAGAGAGATTCAGTTTCGTCGTTTCCTCACATGTACTCTGCAGAAAACGCAAACTGGAATTTCCACTTTTTTTTTTTTTTTTTTAAATACAGTCAGCTGACAGTGGTTTAAGTAGCATCCTTGCCAACCGAACTTAGAGCCCTCCTGCACAAGTGTTTACTTCCGTTATGCTGAACAACAAACTGATAGACATAAATCACAATATTCTCCCTCTCAGGCCAGCACAGCTATAAGATACCTGCTAGGAGGACAAGATTTGACCGCATGGATATTAGCTGTCACAGCTTGGGCATGGGGAAGCCAAATACCAATGCACACAAAAGAGCAAGGTCTGGCACAGGCAGACAGACCCAAGTCACCATGGGTGACTTCAGGCATTCAGTTGAGGTCCCTCGGGAAGGTCAGTAACAGCCAGGGAGGCAGGGAGAGAGGTTGGCTGAACTGCTCTAAGAACATGTCCAAGTCAGCTTCTGGAGGTGTCACTCCTTCCACAGATTACTGAGGGGCATGAGAGTCCTAATTCAGGTGCCATGAATCTGATCCTAGTGAAAGCTAAAAGCTAGGTTTAACCTCCTCATTTTCAACATCAAAGATGTACAAAACAGTCCTTTTCCTCATTTATTGTGTGTGTGAGATGGATATCTGTCCTGAGAAAGTACCCAGCTTTCTCCATTTGTGTTTACTGGCATCATAACCGCAGCACATACCAAGTGCGGAACTGAAATATCTAAGGGATTTACAGATTTCATTTAACAGTCACTTTTAACTGTTAAATGACTAATGGGTTAATTCCCTCTTTGGCACAAAGCCTTTATTCAGAGAGTATGTGAGACTTTGCAAGCTGTTTTCCACAAAAACATATGGGAAATAGTAAACTTGTCCAGGTTTACATTTAAAATAGGATATTCTGTTGGAGTAATGTTTTAGATAGTTCCTGTAGAAAACAAAAATCAATCATGACAGGTTTTAATGTTCCATTTTGGACAGCAGCTGAATAAATACAATAATTCTCTTTCCTTCCCACTTAATCCTGCTGCGTTCCCAAGCACTGAATCATTGCTGTCCTCCGTTACTAAAATGCACAACTGAGATGCTGATTAGTGTCCCAGATGCTTGATAACAGGGACAGCAATCACTACGTCTTCTTTAATCTGTCTGTGGAGGACGTTTTGTCCCTTTGCTTTTGGATACAAGCTCTGCTACTGTGATCCATGGCTTTAATATCAACTCTAGACTGGAGAGCGCAGAGCACTCTTGTTTAGTTAGTCCTTATCTTCTCTTAATATATAGCATCACTGTGCCACAGCTACTGCCTGTTTGCCGAGTTTGAAAACACTGGTTTAAAAAACTAAAACTCTAGATAGTTTTGGATCATGCTGCCCAAGAGAGACTTCTGCAGCCATCTAACAGCGCTACAGGGAGTGACCAGATCTGTAGCCCTCCTCTACGGAGCTTGTGTTTGTGAGCCGCTGCCTCTCAACTTGCCCAACTGCTCTGGGGTTTTGGTGGATTTTTATTTTATTTATTTGTTTGTTTATTTTAGGTGCCATAGGAGAAAAATACTTTCTTTCAGCAAGTTAAGAGCTGAAAGTGGACTTTGCTTTGGGCAACTTCAATAGGGAAGATTTAGATTTTGGCCTGAGTTTTGCAAATAACACCATGCACATGCTTAGCTTTAAAGACAGGAGCCATCTCTCTGAAGCTTAACAACAGACAGGTGCAGACACACTTCAGCCAAGTCCTACTATTTACTTCCTGGATGTTCAATGTATAAACATATTCTTTTGTATTTGTGCTCTGTAAAACAAACAGAGTCTCTTTAACAATCTGTTTTGTGTACCTTTTTAAAAAAATACTGCACAGTAATACCACAATGTGACTACAGCTAAATATACCTTCTACGTTGCAGCTTTTACTGCATTATAAGGCAGCCAATTTTAAGACAACATCAATAATATAAAAACTCAGCTACGTGCAGCAGCCTAATCGGATTATCTTTACTTGGCATTTTTTTCAGTAAGATATTAGCTTCTTTACTTTTATAGGAATGCATCAAGGGACATCTTTCAGTAAACCCATGTAACACACAATCAATAGACATACAATCATGTGCAATTACAAAACATTTTTTCAGCAAGTACTTTTCTGCTCACCGCTTTGGTAAAAGGAGTGCACTGTTCAAAATTAAGCTAACATAGTAAATCAGGCTTTGACACAAAATATCTCTGGAGACGGAGGTTTAGAGAGCCTTCTCTAAAGAACAGCACAGCAGCTGCCAGAGCCACCACCTATAGACATCAGAGAGCTGCCAGGACACAGACCCATGTTTCTGTGATGGAGCTTCCTCCTCACGCTTGCCTCCAGAAACAAGCACTTTTAGCTCCAGCTGCCTGAAGAGGTCCCTTTTCACTGATGAGCAACTGGGCAAGAGCAGAGGAAAATAGCCTTTCTTTCCTATGCTCCATTTTGTATGGTGTAAGGAATAAATTAAGCATGACTTTGGACTGAAGAGATTGCATCTTGGTGGCTACAGAAAAGGCAGAAGTC
This sequence comes from Ibidorhyncha struthersii, assembly GCA_013398815.1. Classification (NCBI taxonomy): domain Eukaryota; kingdom Metazoa; phylum Chordata; class Aves; order Charadriiformes; family Charadriidae; genus Ibidorhyncha; species Ibidorhyncha struthersii. The sequence continues at coordinate 361,256 of VZSZ01011502.1, read as the reverse complement.
CCTAGGCCTCATGTGTCAGCCTGGAACCAGCCATAGGCGAGGGCAGCCAGCCAGCAGCAAACACTAGAATCAGAGATTTAGGTCGGACGCAGCCTGCCTGAATAGAGTATAAAGCAGCTGAGAGGATCTTTTGCCCACAGAAAACTGAGAGGTGTTTTATTTGTTTTTTTATTTAAAGCTGTGGCCATGATGCAAATACCTCTGAAAAACTCTGTTCAATCAGTCAGAGCATTTTAAAGGCCAGGTTGTCTATACTGGAGTTTAAAACAAAACCAAACCAAAACCCAACACAAACATAAAAAAATCTTAACTTAAACACAAGCCTAGCTGGCACAAGGAAGCTGCCCTTTCTTAGTCCCCAGAAACGGATAGACAGGAGGCTGAGATGGTTACTCGTGTGCAGAGACGCTAACGCGCAGTTCTTTCATTGCTTCTGACATTTTCATCCAGTACAAACAGGCATCATGCAGAAACCACGACCAGGACCTGGTTCATTTCTTCTTCAGATGGAAGATGACCCACTCCAAAGTCCCTATATGTTCCCCAATTCAAAACCAGAAATGGTTGGATTATCCCACTGGGGCCTGACAGGTCTTGTCAAAATTGATTCTCTCCAGACTCAAGCCTACTCCCTGTTCATGTGGGCTGCAAGCCAAAATCATTTGCCAAAGCAGGGAGATGAACCTGTGTCTTTTAGGGGGCTGACTTTCTCTTCAGCACAGACGGGGGAAATGTGGAAAGTCCCTTTGTTGTCTGAATCCGGAAGGGATTATTTGGGCCAAAGATTTTAATTACAACTGACAGAGCAGGCATCCTGCTGATGGCAGCCATTTTACCAATGTGGCATTATCCCTAGTGACACTGGTAGTAAGGAACAGCTGCCAAATAACCCACATTTGTAGGTAGGACCTACTGACCTGAGGGAGACTGCTCAAGCCCAGCATCAACTGACTTCAAAAGAGCCATTATGGAGCAAAACATTTCAGTAACTGTGCTGACTGACACGCACTCCTGTAGCTCCTGTCTCTCTTGCACAGGTGCAGAAGATCAATATCATCTGCTGCACTAAGCACACGCAGTAGATTGGGAGCCAGGCTTCCCCAGGCTCTGCAAAGAAACCACTCATGCTGCCAGGCCTGCATTTCCAGACCCCATGTGTTTCAGTAGGATCCTGACCACGGAGGCAGCTGGTGCTGAAAGTAGTGTTTGCTGAAGTCTGTCTTCTCACACAGGGGACAATGAGTGTAGAGATTAGTGGTTGAAGTCAGATCACACGATCTGTCCCTTTTAAGCTCATGGTCATATGATGGGAATCTCTCATTTGAAACAATCTTGTTGACTCTCCTTTTTATTGCACAGATACTCCTTAGCTCTCTGTGGGTGACCCAGCACGCTCTATAGCAATTACAGAAATTGGGTATTTTCCACTTATTTTCATTTAAAGCAGCAATGAGAGGGAAAGATCACCTCAGCAGCAAATAGTCCCCGGACATCTGATGGTTCACAGATGAGTGAGTGAGAGGCATTAATCTACAGACTCAGTATGAGTGCTGGGTAATGGCAGGAAGACATCAGTAGAAGTTTCCACTATGGAGTATTTGCAGATCTGGACTTGAGATGTCAACTTCTGAAACTGTGATGAAATGAAAGGCTAGAGTTCACACAACAAGAAAAAAGCCTGGGTTTGACAGACGTGCAGACAGCACACAAGGATATGTCTTAACAACAAACTGCTACCTTACAAAATGCCCTAAGGTGCACGGACTATATACAGTATGCTATTTAAAATGGCTAGTAATGTATTCTGTAGTATCCTCTCTGACTTCCTTCCTCAAGCTCAAGGGCTCAAGCAGAAGCCAATACATAAGCAGTGTTACCAGAAGCGCATAAAGACCCACTTGCAGAGAAAGTGGCTCTTTTTTCTTACCCCACTTCCACCCATTTTTTTGAAAAATAATTAACCTATTTTTAAGAACATGGTGCACACCTTGAAAGGTTGCATCTCAACACTGTTTTCTTGCACAAAAGATAACAGAGAACCACATACCCAAGAGCTATGTCTGCTGTCTTGCATCAAACCATAATGGCCCTTTAGAAATGTTAAGATATTTCTTGGAAAGATACAGCAGTGGAAAATTATCAAAAATGACACTCACATCCACACTGTAGATTAATATGCCCCAAGACATTTTGAAGACTGGAAATGAATTCATATTCAAAATGACAAACTCTATTATGACTAGTAGAATAAATATTTGTAATTAAGCTGTTTACAGAGCAATTACAAAGTTTTTAAAAAATGTTTAAAAAAACATTATTTTAAGAACAAAATGAAGCCAAAAGTGTCTTCAAAAATATTCAAATAGTGATGACACTAAAGCTCCCAAATACCATGAAGAAAAGTAGTAATCGGGACAGAAGTGGAATATTTTTATCAAATTGTGCTTTTAAGTCCCTTGATGCAGTTTCTTTTGGTCTCACCTTAATACAGAAAATGCCAATGACATATCAAGTGTGAAGGCCTACCATTCAAATACGTATGTTCTCATAAGCCTATTAAAAGTGTTTTTCTATGAGCATTTGACTTGGTGCATCTTTTACTATATGTCTTTAAGTGTTTTACTTTATATATTGAATACAACATACAGCTAGCATGTAGAGGGAATAAGATCACATACAGCTAATGAAATGACCCTTGATATTTGCTTTTCCATTAAAGAAGAAAATATTCCATGAACAGAAGTGGGTATTGCAAACCCCATCATTGACATTGCGTCCTGGGCAAGTCAGAGGGATTCAATCCCAATGCCATAAAGATTCACACTTGAAATTTTAATACACACTGAACAAAATGCTCTGTATCATAAAGAATATGATCTTCCCAAGACTAAGTCTATATTAAAATTGAATTTCTGAATTTCAGCGAGAAGAAATATTAAGCCCAGAGATATGCATGCTTTGTTGCATGTTTAATGGCCTGAAATCATCCCTCCTCTCTCCTCAAGCACAGAGGAAAAAAAAAAACCAAAACCAAAACCAAAACCAAACCACAAATCCAAGTGTCATCCTTTTGGCCTATCCTTATTACAACTGGAACTCCCCTTCTCAAAAGAAAGGCATTAAAGAAAGAAAAATGGAATAATGGAAGACAGGAGGAATGAGAACAGGAAGGATGAAAAAGAGTATCAAATACTCCCCCACACCATGGAGACTAGTTTTGGACAAAAAGGAACTAAAGAAAACTAGACAAAGTGTGTAAGATACATCCTATCCTGTCATCGAGGTAATGGATATGAAATCCTCAAGATTAGAATAAAACAAGTGTTTTCTCCCATTATATTACTACTTAGTTTTGAAAGCAGGAATAGTTGCACACTTGCATTTGCAAAATATCAAAAAGCAGCAAGGGTTCCATCATATCCCAAACCAATTTTTTTTCTCCACAAAACTTCACTTGTGGTTGTAATTTGTTGATGCCTGTAAAATGAGCTGGAGCCCCTGAAGTAGCCCAAGACAGCAGGTGTATTAATGGCACACAGAAAAGCATCACGCTTGGCACCACAGCAGTCGGCTGTGACCAATGCAGCCAAGGTGGAAACAGCAGAGAGACTTGACAATCATTTGCTGCTTTGCTCTTCTCAGTGGCCTTCACACACAGGGAACAGGACCCCCCTCATTGTCTTAGGTTTATATGTTTATGTAGATCACAAAAAAATCTTTGGGCATTCGAGATATCCAATTTCACTTTTCAACTACTCTAAAAATTCATTCTAACTTTTAGTCATGCATGGCATAATAAGAAAATCCTTTCAGGAACCTTTTGCAAGGATTTCTTGTTTTCCTTTAATGGCTAAATGGCTTTGGATACAAACCTCCAAGAAGCAGGGCCTGCAGTGTATCCTGGAAGACCAATATTTTGGAAGACAACTAAATATTTGAGAGATGTCAAAGGATGTTTCTAATGTGACAAATCTTGGGGAAGGAACGCTGTGAAGCACCTCAGAAATTACGTGAAAATTAGAAAGAGGTGACAGCATCTTTTCTTTTTTCCTTCCAGTCCATTATTTTCAATAACTAGTAAATAAGTCCCCAGATGCACTAATGGCTGCCATCCAGGAAATGCATCTGCTGTGTTTATGAGATCTGCAGTTCATAAATAACTGCCAAATATAGAATTATTCACTTCAGTGCTATCAGAGGCTGTTTTATAAGAAAAGAGAATGTACCACAATTACACTTATGAGGTAGATCAATCAGTTTGATTTAGAATTCATGTGTGTGTGTGTGCCAAAGGTTAGCTTTTATGGAAAAGGAGCATTTACAATTTTTGCATGAACTGTCTGACTGGCAATTGAAGCTTTCCAAGCCAAACACACCGGCCGTCTTGCCATCAGTGCCTCCGTGTTGGTGTACCTGTGTGGGTACACTTTAGTGCTTCAGCTTATGAAAACCCTAACTCTGTTTTGTCAATGATTTTTTTTTACATCCCTGTGCTACATAACAAAGGAGCAGTTTCCAGGCTGTACATGCCAAATACCACACGCTGCCTTTTGTGGCTCCAGACAGAACAGTAAGGATCCAGTAGCCCACAACAACCTGATATTGAGAAGGATCCACTGGGGTTAGTGCTAAAAACCCCACTGATTTCCATAGCAACTGGATCATCCCTGAGCTGATCCAGGAATGTACAGGTACAGTAAAGGCACAGCTGCTTGTATGCAGCTCACACATTTAAATGAGCAATTAATGTTCCCAGTTAATCAACTTCTGTAAGCACCGGAAAGACAAAGCTGAACAAAACATTCAGGCCAGAGTGGGGAAAAAATATACTGTAGGTATGTATGAAAAAGAATAACAACTAAGCAAAAAAGATCTAAATGCTCCGTAATTGAGTACGGTGTCCCTGATTTCTACTTACAAACTGAGTTCATATCAATACTTGCAATAAGCTGGCTATTTGCAGGGTGGGCAGTCTTCTGCAAATAAACCTGTGCTATCTTCACTTTCGACTCCAACTGATTGGACCTGAATAAACTCTGCTGTGAAGGCCATCTTATCTCTTTAGATGCTGCTGTGCTCCTAGCATGGCTCTCCACATTAACTCCACTGTTGGTCTCAGGAACACAAGCGTCTGCCAAGATAAAAAGCCACGCAGATATAATCTAGAACACAGCCAAAAAGCTTGAGTAAAGGCTTTATGTGGATACATTCAAGTTTTGGGCATACGGGCAATCCTAGGATAGCAGCACAAACACTGCAGATGCAGTCCCCATACGTTTTTTTTACTAAAGGGATGGCTACAAAAGAAGCTGCAATAAATTCCCACAAGTTTGTGAGGAGCTGACTCTTTCAGAGGGTGGAGTATTTCCACATTGGCAGTCCAGATGCCCACAACACAACATACAGAAGAGCTTCCAGCTGTATCTGGCCTGTGAGCCACAAGTTTTGGGTCTCTTGTCAGGTACTAGGAAAAAGCAAAGCTCTCAACCTTCCAGGCACAAAGAAAATAATTTAAACTGAGAGGCCAACAGGGGTCAGCCCTGCCTTAGCACAGAGGCAAAGACAAACGCAGTAACACACCCCTTTCATCTCCACGGCCTATGGCGCAATATAGTCAAAAGCCACATTTGGAAAATACACAAGACTCGAATAATTAATGTTATAAAGCAACTCCAGCAATGAAAAAACAATGAAACATTTGGCAGCAGGAGCCTTCCAAAGGAAGCTTCTCAGCTCTCTAACATTAGTCCAAATTCATCTCAGTTCTGCAATTTTGTACCTGAAAGAAGCATGGAAGAGATCTGGTGGGCTCAGTTCCCTTCTCATGTGCCCACACGCATTCAGAAATAGAACCAAATTCCCTGTTTGGGCATCACAACTAGTGGCTTCAGCACTGCCTGGACATGGCAGCTGTAGTACTTGCTGTCCCCCCTGGGATGGCACTTCCAAGACAGGCTTGGTGTGAATAATCAAAGTTGCCCCTTCAACGGCTGTCAACCTTAGTTGTGGGGTGTTTGTCTACAAGACAGTAGGTTTTACTAAAAAGGCTTATATCATGAAAAAAGTAAAATAAGAAAATCCTTCTTTGAGGAAGACTCTAGGTAGTTAATGGATGTGTCTAATACCACCCTCAGTCATCTTCCAACATGAAAAGCATGAATGCTGCAACAGACATCGCACGCCAAGGAATATATGCAGGCCACAAAAGCATAAAAGAGAAGCTCAGGCACTAAACGTAACACTGCAACCAGCTGAATATACAAATAGTCAAGAAGTGGCTGTGCTTGGCTTGGATGTCTCTATTGCTGTGCTAATGTCAATAATGAAATGGAGCAAGTGCTTCACATACAGCAACGTGCCTCAAATAGGCACGCACAGCTCCCACTGATTGCAGTAGGAGCTGCGCGGGCATGCTAGAGAGGAGAAAGGAACCCTTTGTGTAGTATCAAACATTGGAGCATCCATTAGATGATCTACTTTTTAGTCACACTTTATCTCATGATCAGCTGGGCTGGAATACTGAACACATTGTCAATTGTTTAATGATGGACAAATAAAGCTACAGACTGCAGTTGATGTTTACTAAGGTGTTGATGAGCTATTCATTTTATCAGGGCAGAAAGCACTGCAGAAGAAATGCTGAAAAGCGTAATCAAATGTTGAAAAATATTTAATACTGTTTCTACATCATTGTGGCTGTCTTTTCATTTGTACTTTGAGATAAATACATAGCATACCCACTAACTTAAGTGTGTGTACACATACACACATGTAAACTTATGTAAATTGTAATTTATATTTCTGCATAAAAAATATTTACTGTTTTAAAAAAATGGCTAATGCTAAACCTAGAAAGAAGTATAAATGTTTTGGTTTGCCACAGATTTCCTGTGCTTACTGACACATTAAGAACTGAATATTGCAGGTATATTCCATACACTACAAAGACATTAGAAAAAGGTGAAACTCAACCCTGTAAAGAAAAGTTCTACTAATTCATTTAAAAAAAAAAAAACAAAAAACAACACAAACCCAAACCAACAAACCGCCACTGTACCAGTGATATGCTGAATTCCACAACAGTTCTGCAGCCAAAATGGTCTCCGAAGATCTGCTACTTATTCCTACCTTCTGCTCAGTCTCCTGAGAAGCCACAGGCAATAAATAACACATTATCCATAGGAGGACTTTAGTACAATGTAACAATTTCAAACCTTCCACTTTCATTTTAAAATGAAGAAATTAACAAACACAACAAAGCAAACACAGAAATCATTCTCTTATATAATTACTGAGAAGACCCCAGGCCAGATCAGGAGCAGGGCAGAAAAGCTTCCAGATTAATTTCTGCCACTTCAAATTTTCAGTTTCTGTAGTCTTTAGGAGTTTATATTTGCTTACCCACAAAAATGTGTCTGATTTTACTGCTTCGCTATATATACACTCAAAAGTTTCCATTTGTAGGTTGCTTCCTTATGATACTGCAAGAAAATCCAGCCTACAGAATTTTCTTCTCTCAGGAACCCAGGAATCACTTGTTCCTTTGGAAAAATTTTAATGTTCAGTATCAAAAGAAGATGCAACAGGAATGAAATGTATTGATTTTTTTCTTTTATACAGACAGCAGGTGCTGCAAGCAACTAATATACTCTTTATATAAGCAAAATAAAGTTATATGGTTGCAAAGAAATCACACATTCCAATTGATTCTAAATAGTGACAAGCAATCTTTGTGTTTGGCTATTCTGATTCTTCCTTGTCATGTGTATGTTTGCTGGTAGGCTTAAATGGAAAGCTCTTAACTCTCTCTTCCAGACATTAAATAGGATAAACCTGCTTGCTAGGGTATGTTGCTTTGAGGTTTTATACACAGTGGCACCATTTACATCTGAATCAAGAGGTGAGAGATTAACCATTAACAGAGCTGAATCTTGTAACACTCCTTTCAAACAAACAGGTAAATAACCACATAAAGCACAATGTAAAAAGAAATTAAGTCTACAATGACCCAAGGTAGGGGGTGATTTTTAAAGTGCTGCTCACGATTATTTCTTTTCTTCTATCACAGTGAGGAAACCTCAGTCCCTCCTTCTGAATATATTTGCAGAGACATTCAAATTTCTACTTATGTTAAAACATCATTAAAAGAGAATACCATTAGTCTACCTGTCAGTTTACCACAGCAGAGCATTTTCTGGCACTTGACAAGTCATTCCTAGAGGACTTGTTCAACATATGGCCAAATGTTACACAGAAAGTAAACCAACATATGTTCAGCATGATGGAGGAGAAGAAGACGAAAGCAGAAAGTATTGGTAGAAGTCAGTCTCTGGTAGCATTTACTTTGTTTTCCACAAAGGATCAAGTCCAAAGATTCTGTGTCTTTGTCTTCAGCCCTATTGCATTTGTCTGTAATGCTGAGAGAATAGTTATACCTGCACAGTCTGTAGCTTTCTCTTGAGCTTAAACCTCCTGATTAGTAAGCATTCACTGTATAGTCAGTCAACACGTGTATCACACCTTCCTTTGCTTCCTCCCTGGCATATCATTTGTACCTTAGCAAATGCTTTGATGTTACTGATGCTGTGACTCATGCTTCATGTATAGCAAAAGCATACCATTGTGAACCAGCTTTATCAACCAGCTTATTTCAGTTTCTTCTTAAGAGAAAATTAAAATATTTTAAAGCTCAGAAATTTAACAGCAACATACCTTTTAGGGTCAGATTGTCAAAACTCATACTGTTTTGCTCTTTCACAGTCACTTCTGGAACCAAAATTGCAATCAAGTTTGTGGAAACCAAGATAACTGGGCTTTAAAGTTCTGACACCTGCATAATCCACCACAGCACAGAAACAAGAGAACAGCAGTAAACCCTAAAGCTAAAAGCAATTCACTGCCAAACTATAAAGTTCTGGGAATTGGGCTCAGCAATGTTTTCCTTCTGTTTCTTTACATTTGCAGGAAAAGATAAGCCAGTTGACTGGTTGGGGACAAAAGGAGCTTTTGCAGTTGGATCTTCCCTACCAGCACAGGTAGTAATTTGAGTTTTTGATGGTAATGGGCAGAAACCAGAGCCTGAATTGAGCCTATGGAGGTTTCACTCATGCTCCTAATCAAACTGAAGCCACACTGATCAGTCACATACATAAGTTACAATAGGAGAAAAAGATGGTTCTTTCTTCCAGGATTTTATCTGTTACCATCAGTAAAACAACTGAGTGTGTGCCAGGCACCATTTTTTAATTGGCAAATATTGTCCTGTTAGTGGGTGAGATTATTGAGAAACTGGAGATGTAGAGGTGACAACTTAGTAACAAAAAAAACCCCACATCATCTGTAGGCTAAACAAAGACACTGAGAATGTGTATTGAAAATGTATTCTTTCTACCTTACGTTTTTACAACTGGAACAACAAAGGGCTACAGCACAATCTGTGATCCAGCTAAGTGTTAGAGGCTGGAAGATGGTTCTCCTTCTATTCAACTGAAAGAACCAAGCCATAAAAATGCTAAGGGTGCATTGTAACTTTAAAGTTAAGCTGCAAGCCAAAAAAAGGGTGCTCACGCACTCTTCTTTGCCTCTCCCACCCACATCTGATACCCACCAGGCCAGCACTGCTGTGCCCCCAAACCACTGGTGTGTCTCCNAAAAGAGTTTAGCCCTGCAGCTTTCAATGACAAGTGGTTCAAGGAGTCTAAACAGACTGTAGTCCAAGAAACACTGGGCCACACTCCAAGATCACACTGAGACTACAACTAGGACTCTGACTTCTTTTCATCCATCTTAATGTCCTGTTGCTTCTCCAGGGTCATCAACATGTTGTAGCTCACAGTATGGTTACAGATATTCTCTGAAAGCGAGAAGAGAGATGAGCTGCTTTGTTGTAAGTAAATCTATATTCTCATTTTTCAGCACACGGTATTCAGTTCCTCAATAATCAATGCCACCAGTTATTAAGCTATTGCATTACTGGCTGAGGAACTAATGTTGCAGGTTTTGTTTGGCTGTATTGATCAGTGCTTTCTTGGTTTGGTCTCCAGACATCCACTCTCTATCTGGAAAGGCACCTTGCAAAAAGCAAAACACATCAAGCCCTGATTTTTATTAATTTTATCCTGCAAAAGAGGATTACATGTCCTCTGCAAGCATTTTACTTCAACTACAGACTATGCTGTTTATCCCTTAGAATTAAAAATTTGCATCTGAAGGAAGATATTCCTTCAGCTAATTCAGGAGATTACGTCCAGTTGTGAAACCTTGCATGTTACTTTAGCTGATAGAAGCCAAAGAGAATATTCCAGACTTCGCGCAGAACTGGATTAAGGGCAGCCACATCAGCTTTGAACAGTCTAGTGTGTCCACAGTGAACAATGAAAAGCCCCAAAGACAGAGTTGTTTAGATCCTGAAAGCATTAGGTCAGTAGTGTCCCAACTGTAGCAATACAGGGCAACAAGAAAGCTGCTGTAACTAGCTTGTAAGGAGCAACGGTCTAATAAAACTATATTGTTTCTGGAGCCGCCTTGTGAAGAGTCAGCAGAAGGGTCTCTGCCCAGTGATCAGCATGTAACAGACATCTCTAAAGGAGAAAGAATCTTCCTGTATGAAGATTTCCATTTTAATCCCATTGAAACAGCAACTCCCAATTCCCTGCAGAGTTGGACCCTTGCCTTTGCTTACACAGATTCCCGCCATCAACTAGAAAAAGTCTTCCATTCTTGAACATTAAACTTTCACATCTCGCTGCTTTCAAACTCCCTGATACCGTGAGACAGAAGAAAGAAAACCTCACTCTTATACCGAAGGTAACAAATCTTTTCTAATAGTAAGTTGTCACATCTACAACTGCTGTCAGAAACTGTATCTCTGCTCAACGCAGGGAAGCCAACAGAGCTAAGTGGTTCTAAAACTAAACAGGCGGGAGGGGATACTCCAGACCCAGGGAGCTGCTCTCCTCCTCGGGGCTCAGTCTGTGGAAAGCTGAAGGCACAAAGAAGGACCTACTGTACACATACTCTTGCACTCCCCTGCACCTTCACTCAAAACCTGTTACATTTTCTCCCATCCACTTGAACACGGTGAACTGAACACCACTGCAACTAGAGCATCATGACCTGCATCCCGGCTGAGATCTTCCCTTCGTGACATCCAAATGGGGAAATGTGCTCTGTGACCTTCAAACAAGAACATGGTCCCCCAGGGGTGCTTTGGCCCGTTTACACTCATTGCTAGTCTTTGGTCAAAGTCACTGCATCTACAGTCCTGTAAATACTGAATGCCTATGCAAGATACAAATAGGTTTCACACACTTCACATTTACCTTGCAAAAAGGAGAGAGGCCAAAGCCTTTAGTACCTAATAATTTTAAAAACACTTTCAGGTTCTTAGTTCAAAGCATTTTCATTTAAAGACAAGCATAGTTTCATAATTTGTATCTCGGGCTATCAGTATAAGGGCACAGATAATGGGATAAGTTGTGGTTTAAAATAGAACATACTAAGAGCAAAAGACACTTCATAATTGAACAAGTCCTACCAGAAAATCTGTGGATTTATCTGCCTAACTCTTATTTCTTTCCATTTGTACCTGGACGCTACTCAAAGCAGCTAGTAATGCAAGACAAGAACACATGAGAATCAGATAATGATCCTACAAACAAAATTATTATACCAACATTTAACATCATGAACATGAATAACCTTGGAATTCTAAGGATTTTGCTAAAAACCCTCTAAGCCAATTATTTATTAACAGCTAGGGTGCATAGTCCCTACCAGGGTAGAATACTACTTGCAGAGAACACTTGATAAGCTTGCTAGGAATATTAAAAGTACCATTTGAACATATCTTTGTGTAATTCAAATAAACCACTTCACTGCTTACAGTGCTATATCTGATTGAGTTGTTCCTACTTCAGGGAACAACTTTCTATGATTTCAAAAGAATTATTCAGACATAACGGTCTCTGACTAAAGAGCTGTTCTATAAGTTATGCTTAAGCATCTCTTAAGTATGTGTGTGTGTATATATATAGAGAGAAGCACAAATACACACACAGAGTACATGTGTAAACCTCCACCTTTCCTTATGTAAAATGAATTTGGCATGCTTGCTTTCTGCCAATGAAATTTCCTAGTTTCAAATGCATTGCCCTTGAGGGTATCAAGTAATGTGATAATATAATGAAAGGTTTCTGCTGTTACAATGAAGGTCAATATACAGTGGACCATTTATTTTGTCTCACTTTTCAGGATGATCACAGCATTGAGGCGATAAGAGGGAAGCTAGTGCTTCTATGTGATGCAAAATCATCAAGCTGTATGTCCAGTCATTGCCTGGTGCTGCACTGCAGCTTCTGAAACAAATCCTTGCCTGTCCTCAATGACATTAGGAAAGCGCAGGGCTTGCTTCTGTTTCAAAATGACAGAAGCATTTTCCCTTTAAGGTTGAAAATATTCTTGATCACGGTATCTGATGTTATTGTTTTGAAAGAATCATAATTTATAATGGTATTAATTTATTAAACACATACATGTGGTAGTTAAATAAAGTGACAGGAAAAAAGTGTAAATAGTATGCATGGAGCCCACTGCGAATGCAGATGGAATTTCTACGGTTCACCTGACACTTGTCTGATTTAATGAAGACAGTAAATTGCACAGCACAGTAACTGCATTCCGCGCTGCATACACCACCCTGCAGCCGCAGCTACTGGGGACAGATATTCCCTTTCTTTCAGCTTTACAATATTCTCTGTGATTTAATCAACACATGGGACATTGGAGAATAGCCTCTGGGATATTGGAGAATAATCTTTAGGATATGGGAGAAAGTCTGTAATGTAAGCATACTAGCTAAACAGATAAGAGGAAAATTACCAGGAAAAAATCTTATTTTCCTCCCCCCCTACCCTCCCCGCACATAGAAGTTGAAGAATAGATGAATTCTTTGTCTGGTTGCCATGAAAACTAAGAGATGTACCCTTACCTCAGAGGAAATGATGTTATGCTCAAACAATGAATAAGAAATGAGAGCTGCATGGTCCTACCTCAGCAACACAAAGCTGACTCAAAAGAGAGTCTTTCTAAAACCCAGGCATGTGTGGCTTCTAATCAGCTCTGTTTATAATGTATGATCATAGTTAATTGTTCATTAATTCCACCATGTCATTTGTTCAGAGATTATACCCTCCACATAATGAATGTTTTGGGGTACTCTCCAGCAGAGGAAATTAAAATAGATAATAGCTGTGATTTTAAATAGTCTTCTTAGCAATCTTAGGTTTGAATCCATTGACCTAAACCAGTTTTTAAAAGATTTCAAAACATCAAAAAATTGTCTATTGTCTTGAAAAAGGAAACACGTGTAAATCAACATGCCTACAGAATTGGTGCATTTCTCTCTAGCACTGGGCCTCACCCTAACAGCCACTTCCGTACAAAGCTTTCCCCTGGCAGGGGATGGGAAGGTGGAGGGCCTCGAACCTCCAGGTGCATAATTCACTCCCAGTTCAAGCAAGCAGCCCAGATTTTATTTACTTACAATTAGTATGAATACCATTACAAATACTGAATGGAACTGCCACTAAAAGAGCACACAGCATGAAATGCCTGTATTAATGATAATGGAGGTATTCATGTTTCACTCCTGGATTTAGGAAAACACTTTAGTAAATTAACTTACTCCAGTTTACAAGATGAGATAGACGTACTTGCGCAAAGTCACAAAGAACATGCTAATCTGAATAACCCTGATACTTAACTATTTTACTGCTTATTTGAGCCTCCAGAATCACGGATGTGTCAAGAATGACAGTACGTGCTTAACTGCCATCACCATGGGCTCGTATTTCATTTCACTTGCTGTCTTAGGGTAAGTTGATCCTTAATAGTTTATTCATAAGACTGAATTTGCCATAGGGTCATGATGTATTTGGAAGGCTGTCACAAAGAGAGCAGTGTAAGTGATTGAAATGGTTCCCTTTGCTCACAGCATTAAAAAAAAATCTGGGAAAACCCCACCAAATTACACAGAAATTATTTTAGGAATAAATGGCATGTCGTAATCAGAATTTTCAGCTTTCCAAAATACTTTCAAAGGAAATTCAAACCAAAAAACTTTAAAATAAAATCCTTTGGTTCAACATGCCAAAACAAAGCTTTCGAGTGACTGATTTTTTCCATTTTCAAAATTTAAATCAGCATTTTATGGGTTGTTTGGTTCGGCTTTTTTAATTATTATGATTATTATTTTTCAGAATGTGTTCATTTTGTTATTGACTTAAGTACTTGGTTGAGTTTAAATCAAATTTGTCACTTTACACATATTAAACTCTATTTTTCAAATTAAGAAACTTTTATCTGAAAAAAATTGTCCTGAATTAGTTTCTAGGCTTTGGCCAGCATGTTCCAAATTTATATTTTGTTTGTGGCATACAAAGGGAGAATTTGTATACTTACACTTTACTTATTGGATTAATACCTCTGTAACACCAGCCATATTAATGAGTGAATTAGCTGCTTAATAAGCATGATTAAATCAATAATATGAGTGCAATTATCAGATGTGACTTAGTGCTAAGTGGCCTTCCTTGCCTTATTTAATGGACTTACTATTGTTCTCATCTTCAAGGTTTTCCCACCGTCAGTGTTTGACCATTGTTTACTGATGTAAAAATATTGGTAACACAGTTCTTTTTTTTTTTAAAAAAAAGCACCTATGAAGAAAATAATGTCTTTGAAATGCCAAATTTTGGAGTTGATCAGAATCCCCACTATTTCAATCCACTATTTAAGGTAAATGATGTCATCTCCAGCTCGCAGATGCTCGCACCCAACCTTGTTTGGGCAGAGCTGGGATAACTGATAACGTTTCAGGATGGACCTCCTCTTCTAAAATCTCTCTCTTCTGATGGGCTAAGCACCATTCAACACATCACTTAAGACTGGACTCATCTTTAAGCACACAGTGCTCCCTCTGTACTCAGTTGAATTACAAATAGGCTTAAACTTAAGTGCACTCTGAAGTACTTTGCTGGATTAGTTCCAGAATATTTAGCACTTTTGACTAATCAGACCCAAGACAAGGGAAGCAAAAATACGGTGCAGTTTGCTTAGTCATTTGGAAGCTCTGAGAAACAACGGTGCACCTTTTTATTGCCTGTTTTTCTGGCTGAGAGCACAAGTAAAAATTAAATAAAGATTTCAAAACCAGAAGCTGCCCAAAGTTTTTCTTTCCTGTCAACTCAACACATAAAGGTGATCAGCCTATTGAGTTGCAAAATATTTTGCTTTCTGAAAACTGAAATCTGTGGCCAGCACATAGCATCATTTTTCCCTATGCATTTAAACTGCAACAGCTAACACAGTGTTTGCAGCTATATGTTCTAAAAATCAAAGCAAAGAGAACCTTTCCTTCATTTAATGCAAAAGTACTTAGTTCTCTGGAGTGAAAGATTTATTTAATTCCCTCTTTCTGATGAGATAGGTGAATTCCCCTCATTTTGGAGGCTATGCTCCAAGCAGTTTGACTTCCTCCCATGTGCTCTCCCATTGCATTTGGCATCATCGTTCTGGAAAGGCAACAATGCCATGGCCCACAGATCAAATGTTTTTAAAAGTCATTCCAAGTACAATGTAACTAGACTTAAAGACATCCAGCATCTTTTAAAGTGAAATCTTAATGTTTGTAATACATCAGAATAGAAGAAAAATATTCTTTAAAATACCAGCAGTATGTTAACAACGCAAGGCTGAAGGACCAGCTTTTTCCTCCACTGACTTCACTGGACTGTTACTGCACAGTGCCAGGACACAGTCTCGCACAAAATATAACTGCCCTTTTCTCAGAAGGAAGTCTGAAATCCAGCATTATTATCACTGATGTGCTATTAAACATTCTGGTTCTGCCATTTGCAAAAAGTCCATGTTGTCATTCTGAGGCTGGTTAACCTTGTCCTCTTTTGCCACCACTCTTCCCCTCAGCAGCCATCATGTCTCTTCATCAAACAGCAGGATGAATTCAAAACAAGGTTGCTACATATAAAACCTAAATGTACTGCTAGCAAGTCCTCCCTTAAGCTATGCAGCTCTAACCTGTAACTGCCAAATATAAGAACTATAGACAATCGCATTTACTGAATCACAGTAACTGGCTACCCATGAAATAAAACTGATTCCAGGCAACCCTCATGTTAATAACACTTCATATATTCAATTTACATCTGCATGAACAAAACTATCTGAGAGGCAAAGGACTGAATATTCATCTGAACAATAAATGCATAAAATAACTGATATTAACAAAATCAACTGCTGCTAATTAGCACACATTTCTAAAAAAAATGATAAAAAATGCTATTTTGAATAACTAACACAGACAAAACTGAACACACAGGAAGACCCAATGTATTGCAAAGTTCCAGTCAGAAGCCTCCAAAAGCTCTGGTGGGGTTTTCGCTGGCTAGCTTTGCAAGATCTCCCCACACTCCCCCACCAATTTTTTCTTCTCTATGTGTATTTCCTCATTCTTTCCTTAAGATATTGTTTAGTTTGCATATACTTTATTTCTCTTTTGAGATATTACCTTTGCTTCTTTTTCAGGCAGCTCTTTCAGACAACTATTTTCTAGGAAACAGGCAGGCAGAGAGAGCATGTCTTATGAAAACTAGGACAGAGATTGACTCGTCAAGAAAATGTGAGAAGATTTTAGTGCAAATGAAAAAGAAACACAGAAAGACATGAAGCTGAATTTTGTTTTCACCCCTAAACTTGAAGAATTAAAAAAAAAAATTAGTTAACAGATTGCTATTTTAGGAAACAATTGCTATTTTGTACGCATAAATGAATTGCTCTAATTTGTACCAGAAATATTTTAAAACTGACAAGCCCCGATTAATTTGTGGTTACCTCTTTGTATGTGGACCTTGACAAAGCACTAGGCCACGTATCCACGGTATAAATTCATGCAACCAGGTAATGGATAAGAGATCTTATCTTTTCAAGGACTTAATCAGATGCCATCTCTTGAATGTCCTCCAACCAATTAAATTTCTCACCCTGCTTTATAAATCTAGAGAGTTTTTATCTTTTTGCGTGCTTCGATGCCTGCATTTCTCCCCCTAACAAGCCAGCATCTCTTTCTGGGGAGGAGAGGCTCACAAGGACAACTGCAGTCCCACAACGGCAATGCAATCAGAGAGCAGCAGCCCTGCAGGCAGCACTGTGTTTGCTCGCTTGCAGTATGGCTGATGCTCTCAGGGAAGAAAGCCACCCCCTTAGCCATCTTATCAGCCATACATCACCTTTACTGCTCATAGAACCTTGTCTGCACTGTCCTGAAAGGAACCGCAGGCCTCCCTGAACTCAGCAGGGTTTGGAGCCCAGTCCCCAGAAGAGACTGAATTTTTGCTGGTTTTCTCCTATTCTGCTTCTTCCTCTCCCAGGTTTTATCTAATGACTCAGCCTAGGCAAAATATTGCAGGTTAATAAGGAGCTCTTCAGAACCAGGGGTTCATCTCCCAGCAGCTAATTACAGCCAAAATAAAACCAAATTCTGGGCCAGCTGCCCCAATAACTCCTGTATCTCCCCTTTAATCGCTGCCCCCATTTCAATATCAAGACCCTTTTTGATGCTTTCATTCCTTTTTTTCTCATCTTCCTTCAAACCAACTTGTTTTAAAAGTGCACCAGCTTTGTTTGCTCATTTGCATTTGGTAGTAAACAAGGAGAAAGGGGCAGCTTTGCTGTTGGGAACAAAGGGCTACAATTTTGAACAGCTTCCCTGCGGATCTTGTTTGGTCACAGCATCTCTTGGCTTTCCAACCCAAGGCAGATTGTGCATGTGGCCTTTCAAGCCGAATTTATTGCATATGTTCAGTGGTTCTTCTAATTGGACCTATGACTTGACCACAATTCAGTGAGTTTAGCTACAAGGATAACAGGCACGTAGGTCAACAAGAAGATACATACAATGTTATAAAATACACTGCATTTAGACATTTTAGATTAAACTCATGCACTTCTAAAACCAGGATTTAGGCAATTTTCCTGTATACTGGGTGGGCTAAACAGAAACAATTCGGAAAGAGCTTTACAAATTCTTTGTTAACACCACACATTTCTATCAGCAACTTAACTAGTATGGCCAGTTGTTCTAAAACAGCCTTTAGCCAACAGCTTAATATGCTGTATAAAAGAAAATTAGTCTAAATAACAGTAAATTGGATATTTATACTGAATACCAAGGGCCATAATTAGAATTGTTACCATGCATGCTTCCTCTCCGCCAAAAGCTTTTTAAAAAGCATACACTTCTTTAAAAACCACATTTCTCCTCCAGAATTTCGGCAAGACACCAGCAAAAAATGCTCCTGAGAGATATGGGCACAGCCAATAGGTCACACACCAGGGCAGCACTGAGGTCATTAAAAAAAATATAAACCCTGCATGTGCCTTATCTTGTAGCAATTGTCCTTATGCAAGGCATGCAAAATATATTCTATATCAAAACCAGAAAAATGGTCAGTGCTTGCCATTTAAAAAGAGATCCTTAAAATGCACAAGAAAAATATGGTGATATTTTACAGAGAGGAAAAACAGAGATTAAATAAACTGCTTAAGATCAAACTGGAAGAGTCATTGGGAGAACCCCCTACCCCTTTTGTTTGTTGCTTGGATGACTTGGAAGTTTGCATACTTTTATCTTTTACATGGGTAGTGTGTGCTGAGTGTGCAAAACATTTATTAAGCCTTCTTTAAGCATAACCAGACATTCTAATATTACAAAAAAAGGTAGACAGGAAAATATCAGATAGGAACATCAAACAACATACACTTTCCCATAACTGTTAAAAAGCGTTGGCTGTTCCTCAGGCTGCCCTACTTAGAAACTTTGATTGTGCACCCACTGTCATGAGAGATGTTTTCCTCTCAACATCTTTTTAATCTTTCCAGACTGGTAGAAAAACAGCAGTCTTCAGTTATCAGAATTTTGATGTTTAACAGCTTCAAAGTGCTGGTGGTTTCAAATTAAATCAAGTGGTAGGGAAAACTAGGACTGCAGGTATTCAGTGCATTCACTGATTCTCCTTGAAGATGTTTTCTTTGCTTAGAAGGTACAAATGTAAGAAAGGAAGCCTTTCGCACCCACTTCTCAGCAGTATTTCACTATGGGATTTTTTAACTTTTTGGAGTCTTGTGTAAGAAAAAGGAAACTGTCCACAGCCAGCCACCCTTCAGAACATACTGTCTGCTACTGCCTGGCCACAAAATACCTGTTTTGAGAGAGGCATCCTCATCACTATAGGAAAATGCTGCGTTTACACATAGATTGAAGCTCTTTTTTAACGTGCTGCACTATGAGGTGCTACATGTCTCTCTCCTCTTGGGGGATCTTTCCCCTCAGGCATGGAGGGCACTCCAGGCTTATTTGCCTGTGCTTCAAGATCTAGTCAGCAGTCTATTTCTGAATAATATCTGCATTAATTTTCCTACAATTTGGGCATGCAAATATTACACTCAGCACCAGAGATGATTGCTAGATTCATACAAAACCCAAGGGGGCAGGAGAACAGGTTACAGACTCAGGTCACCCAGACACCGATATTTCCTCATGGGCCAATGGTAAATTCAGCTGATGAGATGGCTGCAAATGCTAAACATTAAGCTAGTGATTAATGAATAGGAAATGATTGCAATTTCAGAGAGGTAGGGTCCAGAAGGAGTGGTGATGCAGTTATGGGAGAAAGAAAAAAGCTGTGTAGAAGAAAATAAAATTATTCAACCTATGAAGGGATCTCATTTAAAGCTATGAATGCCTATATTTATAAGATACTCTGCTTACAACCCCGGAAAAATGACTTGAAAGTTATACATCGCTAGCTACAATCAGTGACTCAGTTCCACCTTTGCCTTCTATTAAGAAAATGCCTCGTAAATTCATGTTGGGAAGTGGCGGGAATATCTATCCAGCGGATATTGCACAGCTCTGCTTTTCTACAGGTTCCCAGAAAATACTGGAGACCATCCCCATATCGGTAAGCTTGAGGACAACATACGGGACACATCACTGGAAAGGACAGCCCAGCTGTCACAGCCCAGCTAGCTGTGACAATCCTGCTTAACTGAGGGAAGTTAACAACAGTGTTATTCTGTGTCCTGACATTTAAAAGAAAATGAACCCATGTGCTGAACAGAAAGCAAATTCCACAGCTGTATCTTCTACCAACACCAAACAGAGCACGTAAAATTATGGCTTCTTAGAGGGTACAGACAGGATAACATCACTGTGGTTTCTTATTTTAAGAACTGCCTTTAAGGAAAGCTCTTTAGAATATTGAAATCAGTGTGCTCTAACTGAAAGGTAGATATCAACAACTGCACTTGACTTGTGAATTATTCTGAGCTTTGTGAATTCAGAACGTGATGCAAAAATTCCTGGTGATGCTGTCACTTGAAGAATTTCAAAAGAAAAGTGGCAGAAGGTTGAAAAAGACCACTTAACTTTTTAATCTGTTCTATCTAATGACTTGCTCTTTCAAATTGTCTTTTCATTAAAAAAAGGATTTATAATTCTTTTATGAATCAATGACAGAAATGAAACAGAATCATACTGTAAATTACATAAATGAAGAAACAAATTATTTATAAACACCCACACAGTGCACATTTCTGAAAACATCATTAACAACTTTGCAGACAGCTTCTCCCTACGGACCCAGCCTAGCCAACAGCACTGGCAACGGGCTGAGCCTGGCTTTCCAGGAGCCACTGCACAGGAGCAAAGGAAACATGCTTCCTCTGAAATGATCCCCCCTGCAGCGCTATGCAACTTCTCCCAGTGTAAGTGTTCCCTAGCACAGATGGAGACTCACCATGGGAAGCATGGACACTTTGGAGATGCCTGACTCAAGGGCTGTAGATGGACTGGCGCAAAGCACACAGGTGGGGAGTCAAAACTAAATGTCTGACCAACACCTCCCCTCCTGCTCTTGCCCTGCGCACGCGCAAACTCACTCACATAGTACATGCATTCCATATATGTTTTGCTGTGCATAAATCCTTTCCTTGTAGGAGGTATGAGTTTTTGTACTCAGCCCAAACTCTTCTGCAATCAGAGCACAAAGATGCCATGCAAGCAGCATTTTATAAGAGCACCATCCCCAGCTCAGCAGATCACGTCATCATTAGCGGAGAAGAGTATTTGGGTTACACCCCATGGTTACTCCTCATTCCTAGTCAACTATGAGAGTACTTGAATTCAGATTGGTTACTAGTTGCTTGTAGTCTATCAGAGTTCAAGGATTTGCATAATCATGGTACTAACTTTTAGAATACGTTTATGCAAAACCAGCCACTTCAGCAGCTCCAGGAAAGCCTTTCACAGCGCAACTACCTGTCTTCTCTTCTGACTTCCCTCCCAACTCTCTTACTCCAGCAGTGCCTGGATGTTTAATAACATCTTATTTCCAAAGGCAGAGGCCACAAGGTTAAGGATAGGGCTATAGCTCAAAGGTGAGCTGACAAGATTTCACAAAAAAAGGAATAGAAACAGAAATAGAAACAATTGACATATTACACCCTTATTCCATCTATACATATGTACTTAAAGAGGTATTACAGATGAGTGTGGAATACATGAACGTAATTCAAGCTCGTTTAGTGACCAGTGATTTTCCCTTAATATGCACTAAAACTGAGAGCTGTTCAGAAATCTGCTCAGAATCTACATATAAGCCATCATGGACTTCTTTGCAGAAAGCAGGCAGTGATTTCCACTGGACGTTGGATCAGGTATCAAAGTGACACATGCGTCCCTTCCTTCACAAGGGAATCAAGTGACAAGATCACAGTTTTTCTGGTATTGTACAAATGACTAACTCCACAGGTAAAGCACCAGGCACACCTGGGAGCCTGCCTGGCTCCCAGCAGAGATGGGGCCACCAGAGACACCAAGTTTAATGCTGTTGGTGGAGATTTTTATTGAGATAGCCTCCCCCAGGCACTATGATATATGTCATGTCGCACCCATGAAAAAAATGCAGACAGTGCACCTGTATAACTTGCTGTGATGGGGCAGTGGATACCCATTAAGGTACCGACCTTCATTTCCTCCTTGTGCATATGAGCAGTCAGTATGTTAACAGAGGCCTTGGATCCTGCCACTTTTACAAATAAGTAACTACTTCTATAAAGTCCCATTAATTCCAGTTGGATAAATACAGAGTAAGATATATTCTGTATAAACTAGGATTTTAGAATTTGCACAACGAACTAACTTAAAAAACACATACAAATTAACCCCTTCTACTTCGTCCTTTTCCCATTAATTATGAATGCTTTTCAATGAAAGATTAGGAAGATACTGAAATGAACAACACAAGAGCTAAAGTTGATAACTGTGATAGCACAACATATAATACATTAGACACTTCAGCTGCTCAGTAAACCAAAATCCAAAACCGTGAATAAGACTCAGCTGAACAACCAACAAGTTAGGTAAAATATATTATTCAGGTCATTAAACCATAAAAAGTTTCCTAAAATAATGCTCAGATGAAGGTGACTACACAGTACAATATGTCCTGTATCTTTCTGCAGCTACAAAGGCAAAATAAAGGTTTAGATCTGGTACATAATACAAAGGCATTAAACTGCTTACATACATCTCAGTGCGCTACAACCTCATGTGGGAAAAATTCACGTTACTAAACAGTCATGACTTTCTAAATAATGAAGAACTTCAGCTTATTGGCAAAAATATTATTTTTTTAAAAATAAATTCATCCCAGAGTATGAACCCAGAGACCCTTTCAAGTCACCATACAGTGATATCAACTTTTGTAAAAAAAAAAAAAAAAAAAAAAAAAAAAAAAAAAAAAAAAACAAAAAAAAAACAAAAAAACCCAAAACACCAACAAAAAAAAACCACAAAAAACAAAAGCTGACCTCTTTCATGGAACTCAGTAACTAGCCACCTTGCAGAGCACTCACCAACAAAGCAGAGCTCCACACAAGTACAGTGCTTAGGCACCAGACATACAAAAAAAGATTTTTTTTTTTAAAAAGCGATATATGATCCCAAACCAGAGATGCCAGGGCCTGATCTGCAGAATGCCCAAAGCTCTCAGCTGAAGCTGCAGGGCTTGAGGATACTCGATACATTAGAAAATGAGGACATTGCTTTAAAATGTCTCACTTACATGCACTGAATTATCCTCTGAAGGCCCCTATCTTTTTCCATTCAATATATAGGACTATAGCCTAAGTTAGATAACTGAAGTCAGGAACAGTGTGAAGCAACTGTAACGTCTCAGTTGAGCTCATTACTTGAACGGGCACCCACACATCCCAGTCTAAGGGGGAGGCATTATTTCATAGAGTTGCTAAAAGGCCTAAGAGGTTTCCAATGACAGGCACGCTGGGCCAGATCAAACGCTTGAGGCCTGGTTCTTTATGCCTTTACAATGCAGTCCTGCGCTAGCCCTACTGCCCCAGTCAGAAAATCCCTGTTACCACACTACCAGTGGCCTAAACAGCTGCACGAGCTACTTCAGCAAATCCAGCCCTTTATTACCCACATTTCCATTCAAATCAACATTGGAATATATCACGTTTTGTATGGGAATTAAGTAAAATTTTTTTAAAATACAACTCAGAAATTTTTCTTCTCTTTTTTCTACCCACATCACACATGTCAAAATTCTAGTTCTTAGCCCCTGTTCCAGGTAAACTAGGTCTGATTGAGTCAAACACTCAATTTTAGCAGGTGCTTAGTCAGTTTCACTGGTCAACAAATATTTGGGTTCTCAGTAACAAACATTTAGTGATTGACCAAGGGGAATTGTTTCAAAGTAGGCGCAACTTGTCCTAAACCCAACAATTCAGGCAAGTTAAGAGGTTGAAATTAGCAGTGTTTTGACTTTTGGCACAGGACTGAATATTCATAATCATGTAAAGAGATTATTTTTTTTAATCACTGTTCAAACATCATCTTTGAACTTTCTTTTGCTTCAAAAGCATCCATTTTCCCTAGAAGAGACATTTTCCCCTCAGCTGTCCCCCTAGCAAAACCCAAATAAAACCCAACCTGGGTTGAAAAAACAGAAGGATAAAAGACTCCATTAATACCAACCAGGTTGTTGAAACAGTATTGATTTACACTCACTGAGAGTCCAGCTCTAAATCTAGTCACTGAACAATCTTCCTATAATGGCAAGGTCATCCATTGTTAGTCCTCCCTCTTCCCCAGCTCCTCCCACCACAAACTGGTAACATTAAGCGTAACATGGTTTATAACCCAAACTGACATTTGTGTTACAACTAATGTCCATCCATTATGATGGCACAATCCTGAGGCATCAAGAAGGTGAAGACGAAAAGGTGAATGTTGTAAACCTGCCCAAATAAAAATGTAAATGTATAACAGTGAAAAATTTTTTCTGGGTTTATAAAGAACAAAGTAACACTGAGCAGTGCCCACTTCAAATGATGCTGTAGTGCTACCCACACAATACAATGCAATCTCTTCATTCCTTTGGGGGTCATCTTCAAAGAAGGAATTGTTTTTCCAGCTGAATAGAAACACACTTTCACCACCAAACCCCATGCTGGTAAGAATTCAACACTGCTAGTAAATATCCCATCCATGAGTGCCCCATTAACACGCGGTAATCTTTCAATTATTTAATTAGATTTGCCTCTGACAGAGCATCATGTCCAAAATCAAGGATATGATTGAAATTTTCGTAGTACCTAGGAAAGATTCGCTGAGTTCAACAATTTTTTCTTCTGGTCGTAATCCACATCATCTTTTCATTTGCCATAGGTCACGTTCCCAAGTGTTAGTGCAACATCTGTTTTGTTTGTGCCTTAACACAAATGAGTTAAGGAACAATCATTTGTGCCCAACCTGTCTAGATTCTACTACTGTCGAGTTCAAATGTTCAGAAACCATGAAATAGACCTTGCTAATCCTGACATTTGTTTAGAAATCATGAGATTAAAAAAAAATTTAAAAATAGATGGGGATTTGTACTTGTTATCTGCGTTAAAAGCCTTGAAACTCACATTTCAAGCTTTATGTGATAACTGCTAGGCTTGGTTGCATGTGAAAACTGCACCAATTCCAACCTGAATTGCTTTTTAAACCACAGGGCAGTTCATCACAGGAATGTACGCCTGTCAGAAACAGAATTCTCCATTTTCCTTAAACCTGTTTAATTATGACTGTGAACTAAATCAAAGAAGCCACTTGCACTGAAGCTAGTCTGCACGCAACCCTTCGCTCAGCTTAATTGTGTGGGTGCAGATGGTGAATTTTTTCAACCTCATGAGATTTGTACCGAAACCTTGACAGCCCTGAGAGAGCTGAGGGGAAAGGAAACAGTGGGAGTCTCACAGCTAGGATATGATGATGCTCTCCTGGGGTCCTGCTGCCCCTGGGAGGTGCTTCCAGCTCTGCTAACGTGTGCAGCCCAAGCCATCTCCCACAAGCCCTTGCAGCTGGGAGCACAGCCTAGCCCAGGAGAGGCACAAGCTCCTTGAACCCCCATGAACAGCCACACAGCTACAGGTCATTCCTGACACAGCATTTCAATTTATAAAGTTAGAAAATCGCAGGACGATTATTTTCAGCATACCTGAAAGTTGTTAGGTAAAACCTTCAAACACTGGAGCCTTATGACGAAACTACTAGGATTTGGCATCCATTAGTTCCCCTGCTGCCCCCAAGTTTGCAGCAGCAGAGGATGTGACAGCAACAGCCTTTAACATCTCAGAGATGGCAGCAGCCAGGCTTTGCATTATGATCAAGCTATTCTGTGTTCCCAAAGAACATGCTAGCTCGTGAGCACTACACGCAAATAGAAACCACTTCAAGTCCTTTTGAATATTGTATAAAACATAAATCATTGAGTATGTGCCAAGACCTGCCCTTCTCTTCTACTATGTACTAAACAGAGAACACAAAAAAGAATTCAGAGATTTCACCTTTATTTTAGGAACAGCACTGACTAAGCAACTAATTTATTTCCAGACATCGTCATAGGATAAACAATTTCTAGTTTTCACAAATCAAACTATGCATGACAAAGCCACACTATAAGGAAAATCAAGCAAGCCATCCTATCAATCACTTCTTATTAAGGGTAGCTTGGCTTGTTCTGTGGTACCATTTAAGGCTCAGGTCTGCCCTTGGGTGTACTCACTATTTAGAGCATAGGACATCGCACAACCATCCAGAGGGAGAACTGCTTGAAGCTGTAATATCAACTTGAACGGAATAAATGGGAAACCTGTATAATGCAGATCCTTCACCGTACTCCCTTCACATCCTGGCCCCATCCCTTTCTCTTCCATGAGTGAAACTACTTTAAGCTCTGAACCTTCAGAAATGTCCTGAATTCAGGCAAACAGAAAGAGCATGGTAGGCCCATAGGGCACAGAAGCACAGCATCTCTACAGAGCTAAGTGCAGCA
Source organism: Ibidorhyncha struthersii (assembly GCA_013398815.1). Classification (NCBI taxonomy): domain Eukaryota; kingdom Metazoa; phylum Chordata; class Aves; order Charadriiformes; family Charadriidae; genus Ibidorhyncha; species Ibidorhyncha struthersii. Next base: position 334,779 of record VZSZ01011502.1, on the reverse strand, counting down.
ATTTGAAAGCTTCTCACCTTGAAATTAAATGGGATTGGATATAACACAGGGGTTTGTTTTGTGTATATTTTTAAAAAGGTCATTTTTCTCATTCAAGTATTGAAGCAAGCCTTAACAGAAACATTATTACACTGTAAATTGCTTAACCAGTCAAAAGCACTGAAATATTACCCTCAGACAGCAATCCTCAAACTAAATAGGAACATAAATCAGCATGACTATTGCTGGTATCATCAAGTCTAGGACACTGGGTGCTCCCACCAGCTTTACTTTCTAACTATTGGCTGCCTAGGTCTCCTTACTCTATAAATTATCCAGAAATGCTAGCACTCTCTGCTGTTCCAATGTGACTGGAAGACCCTAAAGGATATTTCTGTATACTGCTTAAGCAAAGGGTTAGCTTTGTGCAGTATCATGTGATCAACAAAAAAAAACCCAAGTACTGCTTGGTTGTAGGTGGTGCAGAGGAACAAGAAGTGACTCACAACTCATAGTGGAAAAATTGGGGGGAAAATGTTTTAAATAGTCAGGAAAGTACAAAATGGCAAACCACAATTATTGGACTTCCTACGCCCCATGCACTGGGTGGCAAAACCACATCTTTGTTATGAGAAGACTGATGCCCAGACATATAAATTTTAAGTGAAGCAATTGCTGCTTTTTGCTCCATTCTTCTAGTAGACAGAGCCTCTACATGCCCTGAATCTGCATAGTCCTAAGGAAACCCAGAAAGAAACTGGCATAAGCTACCAAATTCCAGCGTGACACGAAGGGGGAGGAGGGGGAACACAACAAAAGTCTTTTGTGGAGCAAAAGCTATCTATTTTATCTCATTATTAAGATACAGAAATAAAACACTGAAAAAATCCACACATTTGAGATTAATAGGCTGATATTTTTCCATGTGCCACTCCGGTTGCTAAGAGATTTCCTTTCCACAGCACTGTGTTGTATAAACAATAAAGCATTTTTGTCCACAAAGCAATTGTTTCACCTCACTCAATCAAGAGCCCCTCGATGCCACATCCCTTCTATATTGTTCTAATTACAAACTGTGAGAAAGCACCCTCATCACACAAAGACACTATATGGCTACGGTTGGGCATGCTATTGTTAAACTTGAGCACATTAAGTACAATGTGGGCTTCCTGCATCATGAGCAGAGTTAGCTGAGAGACTATACATTTTAGCTTACAAGCCATAGGTAAATATGGGTTGACAGGCCAGCTCCTAAAATTCTTAATTGCTGTGGTCATTTTCAGCTGGGGGGGGTGGGACGGACACCAACCCTGATAGTTACATTACCAACCTGCACATAAAACTTAAACAGCAGACAAGAAAAATACTTCTAATTCGGGCCAGTTTCAAATAGCAGCACCTCAAAATCATCCCCAAAGACAGAATCTTATTTTCACCCTTTCCTTTATGTTGGAAGATGATTCAGAAGATCTTTGTGTATGCATTCAGACAGAAAAAATACCTAGTTAACATGCTGCAGTACATTCGCTGCAGCCATCTAAGCAGTCTTCTAATGTGCTCACTAGAACAGAAGGCAGTAGGTTTCTTAGTGCTTTTCATTATGTATAATACTGCCATGGCACAGAAAAAAAGGGAAAAGGGCAGGGAAATGCTGACTCTCACCCAACCAAAAGATGCACATATGTTAGAGGAAATCTACATGTCATTTAGGAACCACATGCACCACTTCTCTGAGCGTATGAAGATTATCCAATCCCCCCTTAGGGGGATTTCACAAAGGCACACAGAAATACTACATACCCAGGATTCCGTTAAGACAACTGGCTTCTAGATATGTTCTTGGAAAATTATAACAAGAAACAGCCAAAGTCGAGAAATCATGGCTGGGCCTTATTTCTATGGAGAGAGTACAAGGTGTCATTTTTAAGGACATATCCACAGAGCTGCCAAAGTGGCTGGCCTCTTTATCTGTTGTTATGCCACAAACCATAACTATTTTGCTTTATATCTTAGAGAAAAAGAGTAAGACTGGAATCACACAGAGGCTCCTGAACTGAACAATGAGCAATGCAGTGCCTACTGAATTTCTCGGATCCTAGGGTGCTGAGGGTTTTTCTGCAGCTAAGACATCTACAGCAGAGAAAAACCAGGCTCTTCGATCTCAGTCACCTATTTCCCTAACAAAAGAAAGTTGCTAATAACAGATGGTTACAGCTCAATTCTGTGAAACAGCTCACCCTTAGGAAAAAAACCAAAACACTGAAACACCTTATTTCTGTAATGTTATCTCAAAAATGGATGTTTCAGAAGCCAAACATGTGACATAGTCCCAACACAAAGAAAAAAAAATCTGCCTCCACACACATCCCCTTAAGTACATGTACATAAGGCTAAACTATTATGCTGTTAAACCTATGAAAAAGCACAGCATTTAACCTCACATCATGATTACAAACTATTTTCAACTCACAGACAGTTTGCATATCACGGTAACACAGGTGATTTTTCTGGGAAATGAATGCATACCTTCTGCATCATCACTGCAATCAACTAATATCCAATTAAACATTCAGTTGCTTTGCAAACCCCACAGCCATGGTTATCAATGCTATTTTACAACGTTAATAAATTATTCTGACAGCTACTAAGTTACACACAAGAATGAGCTTTGATACTTCAATTGCAAGGTAAGAAAATTAGAACAAAAGAATCCCTGTCAGAATTTGGCACAGATCTAGATACCTTTTTCTTCCGATCCCGGGATCTTTTCCTGTGTTTTCTTTTTTTCTCAGTTTCTTCTTCAGCGTTAATTTCTAAATCCCTGTTCTTCTTTAACTGTGATGCTGCGTGAGCCATAATGCATTAAAAATCCTTTACAACAACGCTCGCTAGTAAAAGGTGATTTCCTCGGGCACCTTTAGCCAGCCCTTACAGCAAATGTTCCAGTGATTGGAAGGAAATCTGTGACTAGAGCCAGGAACACATTCAGGATTCAGAGATCTCACAGAAGCTTGCAGTCACTACAAAAATACATAGTTGCATATTTCTTCCTATACCTTTCTGTACCTGAACCTTTATAAAACAGTGCAGCCATCGTAATGCATTTAACGTAATGAAAAAGACAGCTGGGACAGAGAAAGCTGTATTATGGCTGTATCCCCTGCCACCAGCTGGAAGTGTCTAAGTGACTCCACTGAAGGGGGAATGCTGAAAAGGAGCGCTTTCTATTAAAAAATATTCCACAACAATAACATACACTGTATTGTATTTTCTTCCCTAATCTTAAAGCATGTTTTTAAATCCTACTAAAAAATGCAGTGTTAATGATGTACATTTCTCGGCTATTTTTGTATGGTAAGCCATTTAACCTATAATGAAATGGAGCAGCTCCTACTTTAGATTAACTGCTGATGGTGACAAAAAAATAAAATAAAAATTTCTTTTTACCATGGAGACCCCGACTGCATTATGTAGAAAACAATGCATGCATTGCCATATCTTAACAGTGTCCCCTTTATACCCATTTTTCAATTCCGATATATTTTGTGAGAGGATTACAGAAAGCCCTGTTGTCTTTTTTTTTCCTTTTTTTTTTTTTTTTTTTAAACACACTTATTACAACATATCATACAGAAAGAAAGATGCAATCACACTAGTGTGTGAAACAGGCATTTAAATTCATAGGAGATTTCCTGGCACTGTTCTTTTACATGGTCAGAAAAGGAAATCGGCACTATTTCCATGTAGTTGGAAATGTACTTTTAGGCTTTTATGTCAAGGCTTGCTTCAATCATCTTACTATTTTTGCCACCTGAGTCCTCAATGACTGCAGCTTTTGAATATTCATTATGGGAGGTAAAATAGCAGCAGTATTAAGGGCTGCAGGAGGATCTTTTACTAGGAGGAGCACAGAGCAAGCATCTAGTAAATAAGGAACCATATTTTTCTACACAAATATGAACAATCAGCAGCTTGCCTTGAGATTGCTGTTTTTAACCTTTCCCAGTATTCCTAGCAGTGTACTTCGCAATAATGAAGATAAGCATTTTAAGGCAGTCTGATTTCTTTCAGATAAGAACCAAAAGTCTCCACAAGTGAAACCGGTGTATTTTACATGATACTAGCATTTCTTTCCAGAAGGAAAAAACAGATTTTGCTGAAAAAAAAAAAAAAAAACACAACCAAAACTAAATTTAAATTTGAAGTGCAATTATCCAAATCATATTGAATCTTCGGAGTGTAGCACAAAATCCAGAGATGTCTCAAGAGGTTGTAAGTATTCTTCCCCTGAACTTGCGAGACTTTTTCTGAATCCAGGTTGTTGAGTTCCAGTAAGTGACATGCATCCATAACATGGCTAAAAGTAAATAACCTTCTAAATCGCCAAAAGAAACTATTTTGAACACACCATATGTTATCCAAAAGGCAGCACATAGTGCAGTTTTTCTACTGTTCACAGGCTAACAAACCAGGTTTAAAAAGTTGTTTATTTTGGAATGACTTTTAAGAAATGCTCAAGGATGGAGATCACAGCTACGTGACCCCTTAGGGACCTTTCTACCTGATGCAGTAAAATCACAGGTTTCTGTCTATATCCAAAACTCCCTGTACCTGCACACCACCATGTACCTCTCCCTACTCACCCCCCCATCTGAAAGACTTCTGAAGACGTATATAATGCTGCCTTTGGAAAGTTGTAGGAAGAGGAATGTTGCACTTGGGCAATAGCTGGTTTTGAACCAGAAGTAGTAAATTCCCACTTCATGTGCTGTAGAAGCTCAAATAAGCATATTTCTATTTTTAAAGATGTAAAGAGTATACCCAAAGGATGCCCAGACCATACTTTCAACTGTAAGGCAAGGAGCATAACTGCAAGCAGTCAAAGGCCACATTCAGGCAGGTATCTGGATTTTGGCCCAGCTCTTCAGTGAAGCACATGGCACCGGTGAGAGGACTCTGTTGTACTACAGGAGTCCTATTGGAGAGGGGAATTGGGCAAAGTTGCTGATTTAAGGGTATTGGAGAAGGTATCTCAAGGAGGCTGGTGAAGAAAATACCAAGTTTCGGCGGGAAACAGAAGTCTGCCTTGTGCCTACTTAAAAAAAGGCAAAAAAAAAAAAAGTCAAAAAAAAGCACACAAGGCTTCACTTTCTAGCTCATAAAGTGCCTGCATGACCTTGGCAGTTATTCTCTCTGAAGCTCAGTTCTTTCTCTGTAAAATAAAGTTGACATTAGTTCCCCTGTCTGACAGAACGCAGTTATTAGCAGTGCTTAAAAAAATACAGCAGAACCAGCACTGAAAATGGATTCAACAAAATTCAGTAGGAGTTGGATCCTTTTTATTCCCAGCGCATTTCCATCTGGATTTGGAAGACTCATGAGCCTTTGCCTTAGGAAACCAACTTCTTATTCACGCCACAAATGAAGTGAATGCTGCTGTCATTCACCGCTTGCTATCTAATCCTGTGATGTTCCATAAACCTTTTAACCATACTAGCCTGTAATTTATGCCTAAACCTCATTAAATTTATGCCTAACCTCATTAAATGGAAATACAAATAATGTATTATCAAGTGTTATATGTTTAAAATACTTGAAGCATACTTTTAAAAATGTTGGCACAGGGAATAATATGCACTTTGAAAGCCCTAATGCCACCATATGCATAGGCCATATTCTACGCAGGTAGAACGCAGCCTAAGCTTTTATTTATGAGAAGAATTCTAACAGATGAGGGTAATAAGTGAGCTCACCCCATCCCCTGAGATATGCATAAGTGCAAGTATTTTATCTGTCTGTCAAGCCTGTTTCATCTTAAGTATCTTTTCAGGTAACTAACCAACTGGACCAAACATGTAAATGTTTTTATTATGCGGATTACAATCACTGCTTGAACTGCAGAGTCCAAACTCCTCCTGAATTAGATTTCAGGAAGCAAAAATGCCTTTTCAAACTAGGATTTTGAGAAATTAAGTCTTAGCTAGTAAAGCAACCATCAGAAAAAATATCCTTTCTAGTTGGAGTGATGGTAGAGAGATTTTGTGTAGCTTGAAGGCTGTAACAGTCTCAAACAGAAAAGAAGTTACAAAAAGGTGTGAATAAAAGATTCAGACCCCTGTGGAAAAGAGACTGTATATGTACAACTTCTGCTTTTGGGGAAATGGTGAAATGGCATCATCCACTGCAAGGTGATAGGGCATTGCCAGACAAATGTTGGACGAAGTGTGGAGGTTTTCACACCAGATATGTCATAACTCACTTCAGGGGAATTAGCTACTGGAAAACTTCATTAAGTGCTTCTTTTCAGACTTCAGTAAAATAATTAAGCTATTTGATTTCACCCTTAATTACAAAGTTAATGAAATGCCAATGAGTGTTTCAGCACAATCCATAGGGTCCTGATAAAGTTACAGAGAATGATAAACTGTATCTCACTTGAACAATGGGAAATTTACACTTTCTGTGAGCACAAGGATAACATCTACTTAGCTTCATCTTCTTACAAAGTTGTAATTATGGCTGGGAAGTGATTTTTTCAACTTGAAAGTGAAGTGTGTCATTTGGTTTAGTTTAACCTGCTAGTGCCACTGTTAAAACAAGACTCATGAGAGACTGCAAAACAGCATTAGCACACAACATTGAAACAGATCTTGAAAAAAACACAAGAAGTTATGGGGGGGGAAAAGTGTTTGTGATCTAATTATTTGAATTAATTTATCAATTAGTCAGTAGCTTATGGAGCAAAGACAGTACCATCACTTTTACATTTATTTTAAATAATTATGCAGCACAAAAAGATGAGAATAACGAAAATATTGGTTTACTAAGAATATGAAAAAAATACATCTATGAAAATCTAAGCTCTTTTAGGGAAAATGGAATATCATAGAAACATTCAATATTTACACTACTTAGCTCCCTATAGATCAAAAAAGCCTTACAATCACACAGACTGTTAGAAGGTCACTATGACAGCTCTTACTAGTAAACAAAGTATGTTTACATTTTGCCAAAGATGAAAATAAGTGTTATAGGTAGAACAGAAAGAGCAGAGCGCAAAGAAAGGAAAACACACGAAGAAAAACAAACCCAATACTTGTTAAGTTACTCTTATGAAATTCTTAATTTCTGAGTTATCTGATACAGAACAAATGATTAAAGGAGAAGGGGAGTTTATCTTCCTTCCTCTATAGCACTGCTCTGTATTATTTTGTTGAGAAAAGCAGTGGAAATGAGAAGAGAAAGAGAAGAAATAAGAACAAGACGCACTAGAAATAAGGGCAATATCGATTTACCAATTCATGAAAACAACACTTTAGGAGAAGACTAAACAGAAGAAATAAGAGTTCTTGGTTTTGGTGTTGTTTTTTTTTTTTAAAAAAAAAGCTGTGTGAAGCTTAGTTTACTCATAAAAGAGCCCTTTAAAGGAGTCTCATAAGATTTGTCTGCTCACACATTAGACTAGCAGGCCTTATGTCTCAAAAAACAAATGAAAAAACAGACCAACCAAACAAGATTAAAAGCTTATTTAGCATCTAGTTTATCTCCCTTTCACACATCTGATGTCAGGGCAGGATAGACCCATCTCCCAAGAAAATAGAGGTCACTAAGTAGCAAATGAATAGAAAAAGAGTTAAGGCTTGTTTTGCCCTTATCTTTTGTTGCATTGAGTTTCCCCCCACCACCTGCATCTTCTACCAGAATTCTGCTTTAGCAGTAACAATCCCAGAGAAACTGAGGAAACATGACAATCTGAAAGGGATGCACGCACTACATGGAGAGAAGGGAAATATCTAAATTGCATTTTATAGGCCACTTTTATAGTGCTTACCCCTTACCTTCTTTGAACTTACAGTATAAAATTTGGAATGTTATTGAATTATGTTTTGTTTCTTTTTTAACTTTTTTAGGGCACATCAGCTTAAAAAAAGCTTTGGAAATGACACAAATTCAGGGATGCAGTGACAATGGCCAGATATTTGAAGCTGAGGGTATTTGTACTGTCCTACCAAGAGGCTTACTACTTCTTAAATGACCCTGCTGCCCTCACTGAAAATTTAACTAGAAATGGTAAAAATTGTAAATGAAAAAGAAAACCCCCCAAAACAATACACCAACAAAAACATCAAACCACTCAAAAAAAAAAACTCAAAACACCCACACAGAAAACAATCATGCAATATGCTTTTCACTAAGCACTCTCCAGCCACATCACCTGCCTTCTGAGCTAAAACAAGCTCAAAACAGCAACCACATTCAAGCTCCCAGAGTTAAGTGCAAAATTCGTATTCCTCTATGCAGGGATGACAGTTTGGCTTAACTGACGAAGTTATACCTCCTGCAGTCCAGCAGACTCCCAACGTGAGGACGGCTGACACATCTGTGGATTCATCACTAACTTCCAGTTTGAGGCATGACATTTAAAGAAAACAACTACTGATTTTGGTTTGCCTTTAAGACTTACACTATAAATCAGGACAGTTCAAAATCTGACTCAAGGCTCATTTAACCCATGGCCTAAGGGGCAGAGTAAATGGAGCAATAAATCTTCAACTGTCCCAGGCCACCATGCAGGTATGGTAAATCTGCCTGCATACAAACTGGGAGAGAGAAACTGCTCATGCACCAGCAGAGGAGAAAGTGTTACTACAGAAGACTGCAGAGTACCCAGGACCTGGAGATCCCTGATTTTCAAAACAGGACAATTTTGTTTGAGGCCTATACAGAGAAAGGGAGCTAAAAGTGACAAATTAATATCAACTGTTCTGCAAAGATGGTGTAAAGAGTTTCATCTCTGACTCATAACAAACTGGAAAAAAAAAAAGATACTGGTGTATCTTATTTATAGAAGCACACGAATTGAAAGAGAGATTTCGAGTGGGTTTGTGGATGGAATTGCTGAGGAGCCCAGGAAACGCAAGGAACACAGTAAGAGTAAGATATGTAAACTCTAAATTGTTGCTGAGCAAACACATAAGAAATTTTCATCCTATTCTTCCTCCACCAATAATATTGTTAAAAACCTACATTTACTGGGAACCACTGAAATTATGCAAGCATGTGCTTTTAGAAAAGGTTTTTCTATGTTTTTCCCTGCCATTTAAATAACAGGCTACAACCAGGGCTTAAATTCACATATAGAGCATCAGTGTCTTAAGGATGCTGACAAAGATCTCTTCATGAAATGGCAGTAAACTGGTTTCAAACATATTAACAGGTGGAAGTTATATCCGGGACTAACACTAGATCACAATTAGTGACATATTTTTCAACCCTTGTTTGGAGCTACTCAGTAATGTTCTGAAACCATAAATTCAGTATGTTAACATTCTCCAGATTCCTAGTTTCGTAATTACTCTCTGTCTAGTCCACTGTGCTCTCCTAGTTTTCCTACTGCAAGCCCCAGTAAAACATGGGGACCAGGATGTCAATGGCATGCTGCTACATGGCATCAGAGTTTTCGTTTGGGAATTGTTAGATGTCTCTGCAAATTACACCAACACAGGCAGGAAAAAACTATCCCAGCATATAGGATTAAGTGCAAATGTAGGCTTTGTATGAGTTTTCCACTCCCACATGCATGACTTGAGCACTGTCTGTGATGTGATGGGAGGTTCTATCCCTTCCTGGTGAGCTTCAAAAAGATATGCAAAAAAAAACATTCATCAGGATCTTATGGTTCAGCTACAGACTTCATCCTTAGCGGACAATTAATCAGTGCTGCATCGGTTAGCTTCTGTTCCAACACATGAAAGCAATAGCCAATTTGCTAACACATCCAGTGAACACTGACCCGTGGAGGAGTTTCCCTCAACATAACATAAGCAGGTATCAAGGAGGTCCTTGCGTGGCTTTCAGAAGCACCTCTGCCAGGTCATCCAGTCCCCAAACAAGAGGAGTTATTCCCTGCTCGTCTCAGATGGAAAACGCTCTGTCTCAAAGTGCTTTAAAAATAACCCAAAACAGCAACAGGAAATGTCTTCACATTACTCAGCATCAAGTCCCCGCCTACCTATCCCTTTTTTGGAGTACTAGCAGTCTCATAATAATAAAAGCTATGTAAAAAGCTGTACCGCTGCAAAACTGTGATACCTGCAAAGGTGTCAATAAGTGAAACTGCTTAAGCAAATGAAGCTGCCAAAGAGTGAGATAGGGCCAACAGTCACAAATAGATGCAACACATTTGCCTGTAATTAACAGATCATTTTCCAGTGCCCTTTGATTAGTGTTAGGTTTCAGTCAAAATTATATACAGTACTCTAAAAGAAATTTTGAATAAATGAACCTCCATATAAATCATTGCACACTGTGTATCCAGAAATAGTAAGCCCCTTCACACTAGATACTGTGACCATGAAAATATTATTTTACCTTCCCTACCATGACATAGCTGTAGAAGGAAAAAATATGTATAATTTTGGACAAAGGCAGCATTTGATCACCTTATGAAACGGGCTATTTCCTTCCACCACCTTCAACAGCAGGGAACTGCACTAAGCAACCCAGTGCCCATATATTGTCCTGTTGCCAAGCTCTGCACATCAAGAGCAGCTTACTTGTTATTTTATCTTGAAATAAAAAATTGCTGAATAAGTGTAACAAAGGACCCATCTAAAAAGTTCACAAAAAAGGGTTTTTTTCAAGTTAGTTTTGGCATTACCCAGTCGTCCTGAGACTTTCACCCGTATAATTTTTTGTTGAATTTCTGTGGTGCAAAAATACAGAAAGTACAAGAAAAGAAGAAAAATGGTTCCTTGACTTGTTTTGTATGCTAGGTATTTTTCATTTTTAATTTCTCTGAACTACTTTCATATGCAAAAAACTTACTATTAACATGCAATATTCCTAAGACAAGGAAAACAGGTATGTGTGAGCCAATGAGAGCTGCAGTTTCAGTTCCTTCCCTGTTCAATGCCACACTTGCACGCTGGACCTAGGCTCCCTTGACAGGTACAGAGGACATATTTACTAAATCTGACTTTAATTGCAGACTTCCAGTTTTAACAAAGATAAGTGCAGAATTTTCAGTGAAGGCCCTAGTTACTTCCAATATACAGACAATTTGAGTTTAAAAGGAAACTTTCTTTTAAAATGAAAATACAAAGGCAAAAAAAAAATCCCCAATCCACTCCAGTATAAGAAACTCATTTAATTAGACTCCTTAATTATTCATTATTCCTTTTCCTATGTTCAAATGACCATCTTTGTCTCATTCCCAAAGGATTCTCTCCATAATTAAGTCAGGGAATCATTAAAATCTCAACGTGCTGCCCAAGTAATATTTCAGCACTGCAAATGTTCTGCATGCAGCAGTAACTTAACTTTTATAGGAAAAAATGTAAAAAACAACTACCACCAATAACAAGAGACAGAAGGTTATCAAATGCATATTTTTCAGGTGACATTTTTCTCATTTTCCCATAAGTAAATTCATGCACCAGTCACAAGTTCATACTTAAAACAATGGCATGTGAAAATTCTCAGTTTTCCGAAAACATCAACCAATATCAAAGATCATTCCGTGTCATTGTAGAAACAGAGAATTACATTTTATTTTGCGGGGAGGGGAGAAGTCCAGCTATTAGAATTTCAGTGCTAAAATCCTTCTGGAACAAACCATTTGAGCAAGAAAGATACCTACCAGAGACTGGTCAAAAGCAAAAAAAAAAAAAATCACTGCCACTACAAAAAATCAGAAGTGTTGTTTATGCATAAATTTCACATAAAGCTATTAATGTCCACAGGAGGCCAAGTTCTTTCTTGTTCTGGCAAGAGCAAGCTAGCATATGGAAAAAACCCACTTACCTATATAATTATTATAATTATCACAGAATAGGTGCATTGATGTGGTGCCTGAAAACCCAGGTAACATTAATGCCCTACTCAGAACAACATAATAAGAAGCAATTCCTGCCCTGATCTCTTTGTAAGCTAAATACACTATACAGGGGGTGAGGAGGAATGTATTAGTCCTGCTTTAGAGAGGGGTAACTATGAATTGGAGATGATGAGGTTGGAGGGGGAGTTGTTTTGTTTGTATTGTATGGCAAACTGAACATAAGTTAACAGAAAACAAATATCATACTGGGGACGTAAAACCAGAAGTAACAGCCTCGAAGACACAGGAAAGAAATCTCCAACACAGCTTTGCTTGGGTCTCAGCTGGAACACTGTGTCCTATTTCAGGCACTAAGTTTCTAGGAAAAAGTTGTCAGCTGGGGATGTGAAGAATTTATTGCTTTAACTCTGAAATCACTCTTGTTCACAAAACAATGCTGAATGCTTCTCAGAATCTGTGGTTAGTAATAAATAACTTTGGACATGCATATTCACACACACACTTAGCAAAGACAAACACTAGTCAGCACTGCAATCTTACTCATTTACCTGCCTCCCACCCTCTTCTTTTTACTCCCCCTCCCCCAAACAGGCAAACCCATACAATTGGATGCAAACCTGCATAAGAACTACGGGTGCTTTTAAAGGTTTTTGTGTTTTGGGGTTTTGTTTTGGTTTTTTTTTTTTCTTTTCCTGTCTGTTCTTGTGTTTTGTTCTATTTTAAAGTAGTTTGTGGGAAGGAGAAAGGTTTCATGGAAGTTCTATTTATCTCCAAATGCATTGTTCCTCTTCTAAAGATAGCATGAATTCTACCTAAAATATTTTATGAACTTAAATTTTAAATAAACAATACTACACAGTGCAGAAGATAAGAAAACATGCAAGAACTGTCACCTTAGAACAGAAGTAGAACAGCTTAAAGGACACTAAAATAGGTACATTAAGAACAAGGTGAAGTCCATGCAGTTCATGCTAGGACATCTGCATTATATAGGCTTACGATAAAATTCCAGCCCCTATAGGTTTTGGGGCTTCGGGGTTTTTTTGAGGTCTCCTGGAAAATAGGCAGGACACCAAAAGACTGTGTTAAAGGGCAAACTTGGTACTAAACTTGAAACAACAGGGTGGGGAAAGAAAACTTGAAAGAAGAGGAGATAATATTACACACTGGTCCAGTTAACTTGCAGTCCTAGAAAACTCCTGTATCAAAGAATTCGTCATTACCCACCCGGAAGGTAATGGGATGAACTGCGATCAATCTGGATTTGTCAAGAGCAAAGTGTATAAAATTTAATTTTGTTTCATGAAAGGGTGACAGTTGTTGAAGACAGGAGAAAAGCAATACTTGTACCTGACGTTCTCATGAGCAAGGTAAGAGACATATGTTGATGAAAAGATTGTTAGGTTAATCCAAGAGGGATCTGGTAACTGAATGCAGGAACGAGATATTAACAGTCATTGTCAAAATTCATGAATTTTCTGCAAGACTCTGTCCTGGCTTTGCTTCTCTCTCTGCTTCTCTCTCATGTTTTCGTTAATGACTTGGGCAAGAGAAAAGAAAGTTTGTTTCCAACGGAGACAATAGGAAACTACAAGAAGTGTAATACATGTTAAAGAGAGAAATTTTAGATCAAAATGCTAAGTAAGACCAGAGGAATATTTTGGGGAAAAAAAAAATCAACCAAACCAAAACAAATGAATTTCAGTGAGAATTATAAGGAGGAGAAAACCCCACGCTTGCACAGGCTAGTAGTTAAAACGGCTCTTCAGCAGGGTCTGGAGGGTATAAAACATTTGCAAGTTCAACATGGGACAAAGGATAAACAGCACAGTAGAGTGTAGCAGTATGGCCTGAAAAATAAACCAGTCTTTCTCTTCTATTTAGCATTTTCAAAGCTGCAAGTATACTGTGACAGACTTCTCCTATTCTGCTTCCAGAATGATATGAATATTTGGAAAACAACAAGAGCAATCAGAAGTCTGTAAAACACAACCTCGTTTAGCCTAAAGAAAAGATGACTAATGGAACATGGCAACAGTCCTCAAGTCCATCAAAGCCTGACAAAAGGCAGAAGGAAATAGTCTGTTCTTCGCTATTACTATGGATAATAACAGGGGTAAAGAGTTTAAATTGCAGCAACACAGATTTGGGTAAGATACTATGAAAATTTTTAACAAGAAGAATAATAAATCTCCGCAACAGAATGCAAGAAGAACCTCAGCAACTTCATCATTGACCTTTAAGACAGACATATAGGACCCATACTACTACAGAGGCTCATGAAAGTCAGCAGAACACTACAAAAGCAAGAACCCATGTGCGCATAGCTCCTTTGCAGAAGGCAAGTACTGAACACTATCAAATGGTTTATGTAATATGTCCAGAGTTAGGAAATCGATAATACAACCTGTACTTAAAAAAGGAGAAAAACCCCAAACCGAACAAACCAACCACAAAGGTAGCCCTGAGTCTGTGTCTTGTGGGTCAGTTAACCCCCTAAATAGCGCTCTGAATCGAGACATCCCTGTGTTCTAGATAAACATGGGACCTATTGTCCTGATTTAGAGTGGGATAGAGTTGACTTTCTTACTGGTGGCTGGTACGGTGCTGTGTTTTGGATTTGGGATGGGAAATAGTGTTGATAGCATACTGGTGGTTCTGGTTGTTGCTGAGCAGTCAAGGCCCTTTCTGCTCCTCACACGGCCCCACCAGCAAGTAGGCTGGGAGTGCGCAAGAATTTGGGAGGGGACACAGCTGGGAGAGCTGACCCCAAATGACGAAAGGGCTATTCCATACCATATGACATCATTCTCAGTATATAAAGCTGAGGGAAGAAGGAAGCGGGAGGGGGAACATTCAGAGTGATGATGTTTTGTCTTCCCAAGTAACCGTTACGTGTGATGGAGCCCTGCTTCGCTGGGGATGGCTGAACACCTGCCTGCCTATGGGAAGTAGTGAGTGAATTCCTTGTTTTGCTTCGCTTGTGTGTGCAGTTTTTGCTTTACCTATTAAACTGTGTCTCAATCCACAAGTTTTTTTCACTTTTACTCTTCCATTTCTCTTCCCCATCCCAACCAGGAGGGAATGAGCAAGTGGCTGCATGGTCCTAGTTGCTGGCTGGGGCTAAACCATGACATCCACCTAATGCAACTTCATACATAAGTGAGCATTAGAAGACTAATGCATAAGTAATTGTCTAAAACATAAAAATACCAACTACACTATCAAATATAATCATCTGAACAAACTGAAAACCCCTGTCTCCCTGCCCGCTTGCCAGACTAGAAATCTGAAGGAACTACATACTAGATATTTACAAGGCTAGTTATCTGGCCATTTACAGACAAAATCTTTGCAACATAAAATTCTAACTATGTCCAGAATGGAAATTTTACAGCTTTTCCCTTCTAAAATACATATTTGGATCTACTTGACAATATTTCTATTGGTGACACTTATAACCATCCTATGACCACAGACATCCCAGCTTCCAAAAGTCTGTTCTTAATTCAGCCTTACTGTGACAGCACAAAACTATTTTATTGATTTCAGTGTTGTAGGCTTTAATAAGGTTGGACAGTTAGAAACATATTTTCAGTTCCTAATATGAAAATCTATGACCATTAGCATGCTTCAACTTATCAGAAGTATTTCCTGTAGATACTAGAGCTCCAAATGAAGATGCAAATCAAAAGAAAATAGTGATGTGTCGGAATTATTCTGCTGAGTCTGCAAATCTTAAAAATGTATTTCTTAGTGTATCTAAAATAGAATAAAAATAAAATCTATGACTAGTTCAGGGGTTTAAAAATGAAGAGGAAATAAACACTATAAACTATGTGGAAATATACAATATGGCAAGAAGTCTGCTCTAAATTACAGGCACATTACGGAATTCGAATCTAAATAAAATAGTGGGAGCCTATTACTTGTCCATCTAAAAACTGAGCTAGAAAATACAGAAAAGAATTGTAAAGAACAATTCTGCATTGTCAGGATAATGGCTAAGATAATCTAATAGGCTTTTTTCATCTCTTATCTCATATTTTGATTACTTCTGTGAGTAGAAGTCCTAGGTACCGTTTTTCTTTCTCCTTACACAACAAGACGTTCTGTTCTACCACACATAGAAAACTGCATTTTTATATGCAATTTTACAGAGACTGCAACATTTTTTGGTGTTAAATTGTAAAAGTACTAAAAAAATTACAGCTGTTCAGAGATATCATAGTAGTTAATAATGTCTCTCTTCTAAATATATATTACATAACTTATAAAAGCAGGAAAAAAGTTTAATTTGTAGCCTTAGAGCTGCTTTCTAGAGTTATAGTATATACTCTGAACGGTATTCACAGGCTGCATGAAGACAGGCTAACCAACATGCAAGTTATAGAGGCCACAATCCGGTACACATGCAGTTTGAGTAGCTGTGTAGTTTGGCAGAGGCTATGGATGCAGTGATAGTGAAAAACAAGTTTGGGACTGCATCATAAGCACTGTGTATTTGTGAACAGCAAACGTACAATTTAGGCACTATTCAATGAAAAAAAAAAAAAAGAAGCACTAATCAGAATCAGTTAGATCACATAGGCTTCCACTGCATAGGCTGAATAATTTTCTCATCATGGTAACAGCCTTTATGATAACCATGATCTCACCATTGCACTCAAAGATCCAAAATGCTGCCCGTACTCTTACACCCACAACAAGACATACTCAGTCTTTGCATTTGAAGAAAATCCTACTCTGCAGCTTCAACCCTCAGCTGTTAATGCAGGCAGGGGTGCTTTTAAACCACAAAACCTCTAGATTTTCTTTGTAGACAAAAAAGCATAGACTGGAATTCCTGTTGTTGTGAAGACACTTCCCAATACACGGTTAACTCAAAACAAATAGCAAAGTTATCAGCAATAATAAAAACTAGCAGTGCACAACTCAAAATTAAATTGAGATGCAATTTTATTTCCTGTAGCTCATGTTTTTTCCACCTACTTTCTGCTTCACAAAAGCAGCAGGTTACAGTGTATTCTGCACTGGGACCAGGGCATAAAGCATGACTGTTGCCACCACTTCCCTCTCCCTCCTATCTTACTGGACACCTGGCCTGCAGCCATCTGTTTTTAAGTGCAGTTATATTGTTTTCTCTAGATTAACAAAGCAGTTAAAACTAACACCAGCCATAGGTCTGGTTAAGCGTGTAAACTCAGGCAAAAGGAAACGAGCATTCATGAGTGTTCCATCAACAATATCCAAGGCAAAATCCAACGTACAAAAAAGACAGACAGATGACAGTTTTCCGTTCCTGATGGATAGGCAGGAAAAGCACCCACGCTGCAGTGTATTCACACTACATACTGACACGTGGTCTGTCTTTGTCTCTTCTAAAATGGGGCAGGGCGGAAACTACTGTCTCCATGATAAATGTATTACAAATGGCACACCTACATAACTGAAGCAACTCTCTTTTTGCCTAAGATATTCAGGTACTTAGTGACACAGTGACTGAGTTCATGCACAAGCATAGACCAAGGGAGAGAGAAGCACTTTAAGTCACAACAACTTAAATGCACTGACAAGATTTTTCATTAGTACGAACTGGTGTCAGGGAAGGCTGAGTCCTACTGCCAGCTGGATTTCTACCCTACAGCCTCCTCCAGTCTCATTCCCACCTGCTTTAAGCACTGGATACTCAGTGTCACCCTCCAAAACTTTACAAAAGTGTTTATATTCTTTTTAGTTTTTACAGCATGTGAAGTCTCAGAAGGCACAGTCTTATTGCAGAAGAGAATAGCTGTCATGGCATCAGCGTGTGCCAGTTCCTGGAAGGCTGCTGGAGCCAGCTCTGGGTCAGCCTGACCTCCCTAACAAAGGCTGGCTACTGCTGGCTGTCTACAGAAAAAAGAAAAGATCTCTGGCAGTTTGTTGCAGTGCTGTCTGGAGTAGGGGCAAGCCTGCCAGTACATGAAAGATATAAGTAGAAGCCACTTCGAAGGACAAACTTTTATCCTTAAAAAAAATAATAATAAATTACTATATGAATTACATATTCAGTTGGATGTGCATGTTAATTCATTCCATGTGTATTACAGGTACACTATCCTAAATCCCACATTATTTTTCAAATTTAAAGAAGTTGCTCCCTGAAAAAGCAGAGCTGATTAGGTCTGATTTTCCATATCACTTTTGGATCATTTGTCTCCATATTACTCCTTGCACAACAACTTTAGGTCCCCACCATTTCCTTGAGGCTACTGGACAGCTCCCCTGCCAGCCCCTTCCAGTCCTTCCCTTCTTGCCAGTTGCCCACCCTCACCATGCCTCCAGCTTCTTTCCCCCTCTTCCACATTTACCATGACTCTCCAAATGTCTTTTACGATTGTGTAAACCTTCATTTCCTTGGGAAACTGGAGTTAAACCAAACACAAACTGAAAGCAGAGGCATCATGGAAAACCATAAATATTTTGTTAAAAATTTAGAAAGAACAAGTTTTTCTCTGTACTTCAATACTGCACCACCACCTAAGCATAATGACAGCGAGATTAGGGACAGTTTGTGGAATAATGTCTCTCTGTATTATTTTATTTTATTTTTAGTTAATTAGCCCAGTAATACATAAACAGGAATATTTCTCCCTTGGGTAACCTTTAGGACATCTAGAAAATATCACAGTGAGTCAGGCTGTAGCCCTCAACATTCTCATTCAGTAGATCTTGGGACAACTTCTATTTTCCATTTTACAAGCCCCAAGTACAAGAAGTAACTTACATGATGCAGAAGCTGGAAAGGCCCAAAGGGGATTCTGAAGCCAAAACAAAACCTATGGAGATTTGGAATAATGCAATGTTTCTTGTATAGGAAAAAGCTAAGTTATCAATACAGCCAATATTATCAGATCATATGAAGAACCTAATAAAAAAACCCATACATAAAAAAGGCACTTTTTCCATGTTTGACTGCTCTCCAAATGGAAGTTGTGGAAAGACAGGGATCATCTGTGTTTATCAGCAAAAAGCGCATTTTCAAATGAAGGAAGGTTTTATCAGTCAGAACTAGCAAGACATGTCTCTGCCCCAGAAGAAGAAAATAAGGATAGCATTCTACATTGCTCTGTGTGATGTTTTGACATGTCAAAACCTTTTTAAGAAGTTACAATTACAACTTGTACTAAAAAAACAACAACAAAAAAAAAAAACAACAAACACCAAACATATACAAGAGAACCCATTGGTCAAAGAAGTGCTATAGGAATACTTAAAGAATCTTTAAAGCTGAAAAGTGGGATATTTAATAAGTAGTAGGGTTTTCTTAAGCTCCAAGCATAGATCAAAGACGTTCTTCACCTTTGTTATCAAGTGTTATGAAATCTGCTAAGAAAAACATCAAACTGACAGACCCAGAAGTGGTGAGTAGCCACCCAAGTATATTGGTAACATTATTGAACATAGCTGTTTCTAAAATGCTAGATGCAGACACAGCTTATTATCCCAACAATCTGATGCAGGAATATAAACCTAGAATTCTCTGGAATTTTCATGATGAAAGTGGTAAAATACTTTGGTTTCTTTCATATTTGTTAGCATTTAAAATAATTTACCAGGAAAGAAAAATTATCTTATAAGGCCATGCTTCTCTGGACAGTTTTTGATAACCCTATGCAAAAATCTGGTGAGAAAATGAATTACAGTTTGGAGAACTATTAGAAGTTTGGGCAATACCAGTATCAACATCACAGAGAAAAAAGATTTGGCTAAATGATATGCTAACTCACAGCAGATCATTTTATGAGCAGCAATTTTCAAGGCTTGGGCTATCCCTTTGTGCAAAATCTAGAACTTTAAATCAAAGGAGAGCAAGAAATACCTAGCTAGCACTTCTTTATAAATTTCTTTTCCAATAAATGAAATAGGAGCCACGTTCAAATGGTTTAAATTCCATTGACATGTCTGTACCTAGTGTGTCCTGGCCTTTAGAAAGGCCTGGCCAAGAGGCAACACTATCCTTAGGGATTTTAAAGAAGATTTTGCCTCTCTGAAAATTACCTTTGGTCCATTTCTACCTGCCTTTGGGAAGAGTATAATCTACATTAAAGGCAAACAGAGTTTGAGGGTGAGGCTGGTGGTTTTTTGTTTGGTGGGTTTTTACTGGGGAAGATCATGCAAAACCAGGGTTGAAGAAGCAGTAAACCAGAAAAGATGATGGGTATATCTGCTGCCACCTGCCAGCTCTAAGATTAGGACTAGAGGTAATAAAGACAAACTTCTCTACCATCCCATGGGAGTTTTGCAGGAAGAATTGAGGAGGACCATCATGGGCATAAGAAGCCAGGTACTCCTTTTTTATTGTCCATTTGTCTAGAAGGAATGGCAACCTCCGGTGCTTTCCATGGAAAAGAAGCCTAATGCTGATGCAGTGCTTTGGCTTAGCTGTCTGACAAGCATTTTCAAGACCTACGGTTATCAAAATTTGCATGAATTGACATCAGCTGGATTCAAAGTGATAGATGCAGTTATAAAGAAATTAAGTAGGCAGGTAAGTCTGGAAGCAGAAATTGCTTTTGGAACCACAGATATTTTGTGCATTCACAACTGTACAGCAGTGAGATCCACAATTTAACTGTACCTTGCACATGGAAACAGTATTTGCTTTAAACTGTTTAAAAACACCAGTGATTCATTCCCTGCTCATCTTCTCCACGTCAGGCGTGATTTTATTCACCTTTATCATATTCCCCTTTATTCAATTCCTCTCCAAGCTGTAGAGATCTACTCTATTTAATTTCTCCTCATACAAGAAGTGATTCTTTTGCCATTCTTTTCAGCTATTCTCACTTTCCATTCTTTTGGTGAGGACATATGGGGTGAGAGCAACAGAAGCTCTCCTCAATGCAAGAACAACGCAGATAAAGGAATTTGTTTTGTTTTCTGTTCCAAATTATTCCTAATGTTATTTACCTTTTTGATCATACTATTGGACTATGAGCAGACACATTAAGGAGGTACCTGAAAGTTCTAAATTGTTGGTACCAAACGAAGAAAAAGAAATCCAAAACACCAAGGCTCTGTTCAAATACTGAAGTGTATAAGATGAAGGAAGACATCCATTAATCTTGCCCAGTTCCCCTCCAGTAAGGAAGAATTTTATGTTTGCATTTCACCTGCTCTATACAGTTGTGATTTAAATAACCGAATCTCATTTTCCCCCAGGACTGCAATGCAATTTCCAGTAGTACTCAAACTCCACAAAGGATATGAAATTACTGGAAACCCTTGTATTCTTTTAGGCACAAAGGATATGATTCTGATCTCACTATATGGCTGTACAAATCAGGAGTCATTCTACTGAGGCCAATGAAGTAATATCTAAGTAATTCATATGAAGTAAAGCAAAGCAAGCCTAAAAGGCTGTTCTCAGAAAAACCACCAAGTCAAGAAAGAAGTCACATGCAAATAGCATTACAGAAGAAAGGCTGAGCAACAGACAAGTGAATGCCCATTTATTTCAGGGCAAGATTGAGTTGGAGTTTCTGGAAATGAAATAACAGAAGCTAGTGACATCTTGGCAGACGCATAAGCAACAAGATATTCTCTGATCCAGGGGTTTGGCAGCATCCCAATAAGGGGTTGGAACTTGCTTCTAGCACTGAAACCACCAGTTAAATACAACCCATCTGGAAAGCCACCTTAAAGTTTAAAAGGCTTTTCCCAATGATCTGCTGAAACAGGCAGCACAGCACAAAATGTCTGAAGAGCAGGGGTTAAGCGTTTCAAAAGGTAAAGTGATAAACTTTGGCCTATGTTCTACCCCCTAGCTTTGCAATAATCTGACTTCTGGATGACTGAGCATAAAAATATTCTGAATTGCTTCCAGAGACTTATGGTAAGTTGCTGCAAGTTTTATGTTGATGACATTCTGCATTCTTGAACAGCTATTTTCTTAACATCTGAGACCTGTCTTTTCATAACTGCAAAACCCAAAGCTAACTGATGCCAATACCATTAAAAAAAAAGTGAGGACAGAAAAGAGCTGAGATCTGAGATTAGTTATTGGAAAAATATAGCATGGCATAACTGGGTAGGACCTACCTTGCTTAAATTCATCTAAATCTTTATCAACATAAGAGGCAAACTACCGTTTTGGTTGACTTTTAGCCTTCACAACAGTAACTATTTTTTTGTTGTTACCATTCTATACAGTCACTCCTCCTAATCTGACTGTACTTACATCTCTACCTGATGACTCCTGAGCTTACACTTTAGGTCTTCTCTCAGGTACAAAAGAGAAGTCATTCCTTGCAATCACACCCAAATCTATCTGAACCCAGATACCTCCCTCTGTCTTCTGCCGTATGAACACTTTCCACAAGTCTAACTCCAGCCATCATGGGTCACAAGACACAGCAAGCTTCAGCTCCATATTCGGAACGAATAAATCCAATGCAGAGTTTATTCACTTCAAAGCAAGAAATAACGTTATTGTCATCCCTGGGATTTCAAACTCCCTCCATAAAAGAGCAATGTAGTAAGAAGTTCACAAAAACAATTCTCTCTTGCTCAAATTTCAAGGCAATATTTTGGTTTGGGTTGTTTGTTTTATTATTAAAACAAACTCACCGAACCTAGACTAGCAAGAGCAATGATGTCATGTTTCACTGACATTTTAAATCTTTCTAAGGAAGTTCTGCATAACCTAAAGCCTCACTTCTTATCTTCTCTTTGGCAGGGAATAAAGTTATAGCATAAGCGTAAGTCCAGGCAGCAGAGACATTAAGAAATGCAGACAGCCTAGTGACTACCACTATCTTATATGTATGTGGTAAAGGAAAAGGCTGACTTGACCTCATCCTCTGGAGTACCTGACTTTTCAGGTCACCTGTTTGTCCTGGTGATGAAACTACTGTTCCTAGGACCAGCAAGTGAACACTGGGGGTCTTAAAAAAAGTGAGATGAAGTTCCCCCAAAGGACAAGTCCTCAATTTTCAAATGCCTGCGCAAAGCTATTGGAAGAACAGAGATTAGGTTTCAATATTGCCACTCAAAACCTGGCCCTAAGCAGAACATTTCTCCCCCTTTTGGATATTGCTGGTTTTAGGATACACTGTTTGCACTGGCAACTGTAAAGGGGTCGTTTCATACCTGGCACAGATAAAGCCATAGGCAAATAGTCAAGGCCATGTAAGAAGGGAGAGGAGGCAGCAAAGGGAGTGAAGCACGTCAGAATGTGCCTTATGGAAATATTCGCTGAAGAAAATAAGGAATCCAGTGTAATTTATGAGTAAATACAATTTAAAAATAAAAACCAAACTCTTTTTACCATATGATATTCAAAAAGACATACTAAGAATATGGTAAAATTACATATCATACCGACTACCTTGTCTCAATATAGATTTTAAGATACCTTTGATCAAAAGTGACTTTTCACTTTGATGGTTCACATTATTATGACATCTGGCTGGAATGGGTAGAGTTAAGTGTCTGTTGCTATTTTCATTAAAGACTATTTTATGCCTCAATTGCTCAAAAAACTGATTTTACTTTAAAACTAGACTTGGCAGGCAAATGCTGTCGCCAAACGTGGGTTAATGGATTTGTCAAAGTGAAAAACAACTAACAAAAAAAAAAGAAAAAAGAAAATGGAAAAAAAGCACAACATCTGATACTAAACCCATCCACAAAATTTACTTTTAATCCAGCTATCACCTATTTAGAGATACAAACAGGTATTTATTAACAAATTTTACTGTCTCGCTTGTACATTATCCACCAGCAAGCCTTTGTTTTTCTTTAATATGATAAGCATCCAGGCAGGTCTTTGTTCATGTAATAGTATGGGTAATCACCACATCCTTTGAACACCACGTCCACAGGCTTTGGGATCACTAGGACAGTTCAGCTCCCCAAATCTTCAACTCCAGGCCAAGCACTTTAAAAACTGGTGTCAACCTGTGGCCAACTGAATCGCCGGTGGAGCACAGCCTCCTGCTGCTTCCATGTAGCTGTAAAAAAGGGTGCAGAAAAGCCTTCCCTACAGCACATATAGCCTTGTCCAACCCGTATAAATCCCCTCCTTGTTGTATGGGTCAACTGCAGGCTGACCTACTCGGAGAAACTGAGATAAATGGCAAGTTGTTGAGAGGGAGGCAATGTCTGTGCAGCATCGTAGAGGGGAACACTCACAGATCCCTGTCTGAGCAAGGCTCAACAGGACATGCTGCTTTAGGACAACTTAATTTGACAACTCAGCAATGAAGCTGTCAGGCAAGAAGCTGGGAGCAGGAACCATTCACACCAACAATGCCCACTCCCATGCTTCTCCCACAAACAAAGATAGCTGGAGAAGGCAACTGAATTCATGAATAAGGTAAGATAGGATTCCTTTTCTCCACCTCCAGGTTAGACAGAAGTCAATGCCACTTAGACCCAGTGGAGGCCCAGAAAGGGACAGAGATGTTTACAAGTCTGGGAGCACCTATACTTGCACCTATAATTATTCAGGAATTCTTCTCCATATCACTGTTCCTGATATCGCGGGACTCCTTTTCCACCTGCAAACAGGTGCAAGGACTCATCCTTGTAATCCTGAAGACCAGAGGTGCAGACTGTGAAGAAAAGAATTTGACTTATTCCTTCTAATGATGACCTGAAGTATAATCATCTGCCAGTAACACACGCATAGATCTGTCAGGGGAGCTGCACTAAATATCAGTAAACTGGTTTAACAGTTACTCACAGCAGCTAAAACCATGGATGGGTTGCAACTGTAACAACAATAAAAAAAACTTGATTGACTTCACTGGAGCCAGGAATCATGAGAAAGCCAGAATTAGCTGAAGGTGGCACAAGAATGGAAGTTTAGAAGAACAGGAGAAAACAGAGGGGTTCACATACATACATACATGCCAGAACAATGGTTTCTGGGAAACTAAGCAGTAAGCACATGGAATAGGCAATAGCATTTCCCTGATGAATGGAAGGTGTAGCCAAGAGAAATTACCAAAGTGATTCCCTATGGAATATTTCATACCCGTTTGATTTCAGGGAATTTTAGGAATATTTTGAAAGTTAATATTTTTGATGCCCTTAAAAGAAATCAAGTAAAAAATTAGATTGTCAACATAAATATTGAATCAGTAAAGTTCTGACACACACAGTGTATAATAGGCAAAAAAGTGAAACTAGACAGTAACTATCCAAGGTCCCACCAGATTCCTGAAGTTTAATTCTTAATTGTAAGCTTTCATTCCATAGGCAGAGAATAGAAATTCATCTCAAAGATGCACAGAGCCTTTTGAAATGATGTAAAGTATTTAACTTCAGGACAAGCATTAATAGTAGTTACCCAGATAAATTCCAGCATATCTACTTTCAAAATATATTACTTAACCTATCTGAACCCACAGTCTTTTTTTTTGTTGTTGTTGAATTGCTAGCAAATTGAAATGAGGTTTAAAAAAAATTATTACACAGCATAATGTACAGAGACATGATTTTGGTGCACTACCATCTTGTGGACTATCTAGGAAAAACAATAAATGGAGTTTTATACATGTAAACAATTCACATTAAGAGTGTATACTAATCTGAAAAGAGCCATAAAACTGCGTTGGGTAAATATTACATAGAACTAGGAATGGTTCCTTGGTTTCTTATGGTTTGGCTGATTGCAGCAGACCTCTTTTGGACAGTTCAGAACCAATGTGTGATGTCAGTAGCCTTTCCTGCAAGAAAGCTCCCACCAAAACTGCAAGGTTATACAGAGCAGCTGCAGAAGATCTATGAAGCACTCTGCTGGCTCCAGCTCCATTGCTGCACAATTCCAGGCTTTCACCTGCACAAGCATGGGAGCATAGGCACAGCTGCACCTTGTGGTCTGAAGGATAAAACCATAGCCTGGTACTCAATGCCAGTATTGGGGATTTGCTTAGGCTGGTTAAGCTAGCAATGTTTTACAACACATTTTCATGCATATATTACATATATACATTCACATACTACATATGTACATCCACATTTATTTGTGAAAATGCATTTTAAGATATTGTTGACATATGTGTGTGCATATATACAAATATTGTTATTGTGTGTGTATATACACACATATACATTGTATATATTTGAAATATGATAAACTACCTCTACCACTTTTGCAGCTCATTATTGTGGGCATTACTGGTGCCTCTCTGCAATATAGTTAAACCTCCATGATGAATCATTCTTCTGCATCTCTCTTTCTCATAAGATATTTCTTGTGAGTATCCAGAAATATGCTAACAAATTTCAAACTGTGGAGAATGACATGATCTTCGAATTTAACTCAGACTTTAACTTTTCCTGTGAATAGTGAGTCGAATAACATGTTTTTAACAAGTGCTAAGAAAATTAAATACGTAATCACTGGCATGATCTGCAGATAGAAAGCATATTTAAAAACATGTTATCATGCCAAAGTCTGATTGTACTTCTATAACATCAATAATATTGTTAAAAATACAACAATGTAAAGAAGGCAACTACTTGTACTACTTTCATTTAACTGCTATGTACAATTACATGGTAATACTTGAAAAGTACTTTGAAAGGATACAGATTAAATAAGACGTTTCACTCTCTAGCTGTGAAAGATTAACCACCAACAAAATCCAAAGATTTCACAGCAGCAATGCCAACTACGAAGAGGGCAATTGCCAAAGCTCTTCAGGTATGCAGTGATTCAGCACAGCTCCTCTGGCCTTTGCTGCCCAGCCCCCAGCAGAGCCGTTGGCCCTCTCTCTGGGACAAGGCTACAAGGATCTCCTTGCTCCAGGAAGGCCCAGCTTACCTTTCGGTATTGATTTCACTTAGTCCACCTCTTAACACAGCAAGGGCTGAGGCAGATTAATCAATACAGATAAAACAGAGGCCAAACACATTCACACTCTTTTCTTAAAAACTGGCTATATGACCCTTTCTGCTGAAGGTTAAATTATGCTTCCTCGTGGTTCATCTCTAACCATCCAGCACCCCTCATGAGGCCATCATTCAGGATCACTTCCTATATCTCACAAAGTTACTGCAGGACTAGATGATTTCTGTTGAATCCCACAACTTGGCTCCTTCTAACCAAGGCTAAATCCAAGATCAGAGCCCCCACCTGCGAGAGTAGACCACACACCTGCACAGCTGCCTCACTCACTCCTTCAACATGGGCCCGTGTTCCATGTAAACTGGCCACAGCCACTACCAACAACCCCACACTCAGCAGCCTTAACAACCAGACTCACATTCAGGGATATAACAGAGACAACTTTATTTATTTCCCCAGTATCAAGGTGATATTCTAATCCTTTATCCTTCAATGATGATTCCCAAATCCAAAACTTTCCTACGATTCCAAGTATCACTGTTCAGTCCCTCATCAATTTTTGAGAAATACTCTCTGGTTTCCCTTTCACTTCATTTATACAAAGTCCATTGCTAAACCTCCCTCATCCTACTTGCCATGATCACATTATTCCCCCGAAACCCACTACGATTCCCCTTTTCCCCCAAGCCCCATTTCAGAGGAAGGGGAGATACTGAGTTGAGAATGAGCAAAACCTCCAAACTGTCTACCTACATAACTTATGTTAATCAATAAAGTACAACAGACCTTTTGTTGCAGATTTTATAAAGCTATATATCTTAACCTATAGCTAAGAACATCTGGAATTGGTGTACACACAGTAGATTCACAAAATATCCAAAATGTTCTTTAAAATCACATCACTTGTTGCAGTAGCACCACAGTTTCATGTAGCTATCAGACAGATGCCTTAAGCCACAAGGAATTACTTCAAGCACAACAAATTCCAATTAAAAGTCTCCGAACAGAAAGAGGTAGGGGGAAGTTGTAACACCATCCTTTATAGTTAGTATAAATCCACATAGCTTTCCTAGAGTTGCATCCTTTCAGACTTTCTAAAAAAGAAAATCATAAATAGCATAGTTTTAGTAAGAAAGAAATGAAAGTGACAACGTTGAAGCTCACAGAAAAAAAAAAACATTAAAACCTTCACAGAGAAACACGATACCTTGTCAACATAATGCAGTTAGCTTCTACATATTACCAAAAAATAACACAACTAAAAATTTTATTTCAGACAAATAGACATTTAGATCACATTTTAGAAATGTTTCTCACAATGCCAACACGGGAATTAAAACCATACCTGCCAGCCCTTCCACAGCATGCAAAAATTCTGCTAGGATTATCATGTGCAATGAGCCATCTGAGCAGTGTTATAACTGATCATATATTTACAGGGGTCACCACTTGTCACTAAGGTACTGCTATATAAGATATTTATATGAATGACTATTCGTTATTAAGGTACTGCTACAAATGCTAACACACAAATGTGGGTTTCTACTTTTAATGACGTGCTGAACAGTAATAAGTGTTAAAGATCAGATTTAAATCACAGATCAAAACTTAGCACCACTGTATTGATTTTCACTGTATGTGCAGATAAAATAAAGTAACAGCTCAAAATATAACCATCACCGTAAAAATAAATTCTGATGCAAGTTAGAAAATGCTTCAATTATTTAATTATTTTTTGGAAGAGGAAACTTTTAAGAAAACTTGAGGCATTGATACTGAGAAGGGGAAAAATACAGCCTGCCTTCTAAACCCTACCCAAGCCAGAAAAAACAATGGTAATCAACATCCATTAACAGTTGAGTAAGAAGATGGAACTGGGGGTGGGGCTCAAATCCACCTATTAATGAACAAGTGTCTACAGCACTTACAGATAAAGACCAGAAAAGAACCTTCTCTCCAGACTGAAAACCACAGACATGAAGACTACAAAAACAACCTGACTAGATTAGTCAGCCTGGTTTTCATCCAATTCGAGATTAAATTACAGTTCTTGTCGGCAGATTTATACCTGATCCAAAGTGGAAGATGGAGCTGGGTGTTGGCAGCGGAAGAGAAATGCTGGGCAGCCCATGGGAGCTTTCACAGTTACCAGATGTCCTGGACCCACTTTGTGAATCAACGCAGCAGGACAAGCCAATTTCAAAGCACTGGTTTGCTCTTGCCCATGTTTATAGCAATACCAACTGTGAATATTTCATGGCACTTCATAAAAACACAATTTTATGGGGGGTTCTTTCTATCACATATGTGGGCGGCTAAAAGATACCCTTGTTTAGAAGTAATTTTTCACAGCTCAGTGATTAATGAAGAGTTAACAACATGTCTGCTTTCCTGAAACAGTTTCTGAATTCATAAAATTAAAGGCTGCTTAGAGGCACCCTGAACTATACATAACATGAGAGCTCCTGCAGTGAACGGCACAGCTTGTCCTGTAAGAAACTGTGTCACAACCAGCGTCAAAAGTGAGAGAACCCAAGTATGTACAAGAAGCCCTTTTTCATTTCAGTAGCCTGTAGACACATGTACAAGCAGTCACTAAATTTGATTTACCTGTAGAGATGTTGGGAAATGCCACTGGAACTTAAATTTATATCTGAGAAAATTACATATAAGTTTTAGTTTGGGATTTGAACCAGGCTCTTGATTTGATTTCAGATTTTCACACTGTACTGTTTTGCTGAGCTCTGTTAATGGAAACGTCCTTGAACAACAGAAACAATTAACTGAAGTAGAACAGATTCATCTTAGTACTTACTCTAATCCCTTCTATACTGACACAGCTAGTGTAACATGGCACATAATGCAGGAAAACTTAGAATTTTCTTAACAAAAAGACATTTCAGAGAAGAAAAAATAGTCTTTTTATTAAAAATCTTTGATTTACTTTTTTTGTTAAATCTTTTTGTTGTTTGGGTGGGTTTTTTAAGTGAAAAGTACTTTCTCTACTAAACTTTTCCATCTTCAACTTTCTGCCTTTTGCAAAATATCATAATTGATAAATTAAGTCTGATCTTGTAAATATTTGTTTTTAAAAGATTTTTTAATTCATTGTATTTTAAATAAATGTAAATTAAATTAGGATTGGGGTCTTCTGCCCCAGAGTTTACAGTACATATTATCTAATGATACAGCAATGAAAATTTTCAAGTACAGAAATTCACACATGCATCATTTATGCAACTATACTCAACGTATACTATCAGTATTACGAGCTGCAGAGCACAGAAATTTTTCATCATTAACCACAGGTAAATACAGATGTGAAGATTTAACAATTTTCAAATAGTTCAGCTCCTATGGTGTTCTGACATTCAAACAAAATGTTTGAAGCTTATATTTAAAGAATTGATGCATATTTGTAATGGTTTCCTTTTAGAAACCTTTTTAAAACATACCTTTGAGTGTTTTAACACTTAGACTTTTAAAGGGTTTAATCATGAATGTATCAGAACATTAACATTTGATTACAGACATCCTATGATAGTAAATTTCCGTATTTCTTATGTAATATCTGTCTTCAAAGAGGAAAAAACAATTGTTGGCTCGCTCAAGCAACAGTAACAAAATACCCCAAAAGAAATGTGCTTGTTAGAAGACAACAAAAACCAATAAAGGAAATAATTTTCATGTGAAAACTTCACTGCCTTTTAAAACTATTTTTATGAGATATTATCTCACTGTTGAAAAAACACAAAAAGTTCCATTGCCGATTAATGTCTACTTCAAAACTCATGCAATTAATAATTGGGAAAATTTCTACAGGAAGTACATATGGCAAGCACATCCTGACATCTGACAACTATTCCAGCCAACACAACACAGCTTCACGCTCTGATGAAACCGTATCTCCATTTGAAGGAATATCTCAGATGCTAAGGGAAATGAATGGCCGCCAGAGGGAAACTAGCAAAGCTGACTAAGGATGGCAGGAAGCAATACCAATGAATCAGCAGGTGACAAGCAAAGCTATATCAACGCGCTATCAGCATGCTGCAAGAAAGCTAGTGTTTCCAGAAAAGATGAAGATCATTTAAGATCTGAGAGAGAAGAGTCTGGGTAAAACCTACATTCTAGCTAAGCACCTAAAGCCAAAATATTGGCTGAATCAAAGCTGCTTTGAATGAAGTCACCAACGTCTTATTCTGCTTTTGGTTTAGTTATGGCTTTTAACAATATTCTTGTATATCAACAGATGCCTTTTCAACCTTCACCTGTAAGCCCTAATAGCAATTACATTTAATTCATTACTGACTTCTTACAAGTATTTTGATGAAAATATCATTATGGTAGCTTTGTAGCAGCAAGCTTGCAGATAGCATAAGATCAGAGAGGAAGCTGTGCGTTTCTAATGCATGCAAATAACTCAAACACGGCTTGTTTCCCTACAGGAAAAATCGGTGTTGCTTATAGCACACTTGACACACTGTCACATTACACCATTCAAACATACAGGGGTTTATTAACAATATTCCTAACAAGAGGTAAGTTCTTTTTAGCAATAACCAAAAGCATGACATGACACATTGACAAGTAATGTGACAGCTCCTTTCTAATCAAATGCGCTCAACATAAATAGCGATTCACTATGTCAGACACTCAGTGACAGGTTAAGAAGTCCTTAACAGCAAAGGCAACGCTCTAAGAATCTCATCAATACATTTAAAAAATAACTAATGCTTTATTTCCATAAAAGCTTGCCTGTTCTATAACACGAAATCTTTATTTCTGTCATGCTGCACCACAGTTCAAAAGCTGCCTTGATCCTCTGGTACACGTACAACCTGTCACTAGAGGGTGCAGTTGTTCCGTTTCTTAAACCAAAATTCTTTACAAATAATAAAATGCTACTATATGACTAAGCTCTTTCAATGATTTTGTTGAGCTACATATGCACTGCTTATATTTGGAATTATTTTCATTCAAACTCTCCAAATAACTAAACGAGGAGACAACATACATTGTCTATAGAAAGGGAGACTGTCTTCATTTAGATTCAAGATGGTTTTATTACCCTTGACTTTATATACAGTAACACCTAAATAATTGCAAAAGCAGAAGTCCCACTACAAGATTTTCCAAATTAGCCAGGCTCAATCATTAGGTTGTTGGTGCTTGCATGCTTGTTTTTACAGCAGTTGTATGACTTACTTTTTATTCATTATTTCCTTTGTTTTCTCTTCAAAAAGACGTAATGTTTTAATAATAGCCTGGCTTTGGCCCCGGATCTGAAAACTGCCTCCATTGAAGAGAACATCAGAGCAGGTAGTAAATACAGACAATTATGTAAAGACAGATATAAGCAGCTTACCTTCTCATTTCTCTGCCTGGAAACCCAGACAGGTGAGTTCACACAGTCAGTCCTTTATCAGAACAGAACCGCAAATTATCTGAGAACCAAACCACTAACGAGTTTGGGTAGGTGGCCGCAGCTTTGTGCTGAACACAGGCTTCGCTCCCCAAGGCTGCAAGGATACAAAAGGGGAAGGGTGCTCCCCAGGCAGTGGGAGGTCATGGACCACCCAGCAGCTTTGTGCCAGAGTTTGTAAACAGCACTCCCAAAGTTGTGTACTGAGAGGAGAAGGCAGGAGCCTCCATATCCTTCCCCAAAAAAGAGGGAAAATTCTGCTAACATCTCCATCAGATGAACATCTATCTGGAAGCGCAGCCCCAGGGCAGGAGAGGCATCAGGTCACACAGCAGGTAGGCAGAGATACATCCCGTCTGAAGCTAAGGAACAGGTTAAAGTGGTCATACACACAAACTGTTTTCATCAGCCTTTCAATGGAGCTGTGTTGGCAGAATTAATACAGGAGCAACAACGTTCAGTGCAATTACAAAACATGCAGGCTGCATCATAAATCATGCTAAATTTAATGCTTCACCCTGCCGCTCAGCAAGAACCAGACCCTGAAGCCCCTCACTGCAGCAGGTAGCCAGCTCTCCAAGGGAAGGCCACAGGCTTCCAGTTTTGGCATACCCTCCATGCCATCACCTCACCCTCTGTATTCCAGCCAGCCACAATGGCATGCAGACAGTGGTGCCACAAAACAGATGAAAAGTGAACACTTCAGATGCCCAGCTCTAGAAATACTCTTCTTTTAGAGAAATGTTGCCAAACTAGCGTGAGTAAAACTGGCCACAATATTTTATAAAGCAAAACTTTTCCCCCGCCCCCCCAAAAAAATGAATTTGGAAGGTCTAAATTCTTATCTGCAACAGAATACATTACCAAACTACAGTGTACAGTTCTCTATTCAGTTATTTCTCTATTATCTTGTGGAAAATCTCTCAATTCTTTTGTAAAGCCATCCACAAGAGTCAAGTCAAAATTGTCTCTCTCAAAATACATGTGTTTTCCTCACCAATACATTCATAACTCTTCTCTGAAAACTGAGAAACTGTTCCCAGCAGCCATCTACAATTAATATGCCCAGGAAGCTCTTACAGCATCTAAACCTAGAACTGATTTCATCTATTTGACAGATGGGGTGGTGGTGGGGTGTCCCCTCATTTCTGCCATAGAGATATGCAGATTAACACAAATCAGGCAGGCCTTCCACTAAAAACTGTTCGGTCCATCTCCACCAGATCAGGTTAGTAACATCCAAATTATTTTCCACTTACGTTGAACACAGATAGAGGTCATGGCCAGCACCATAACACATGGCTAAGAAAGAGCACAGGGCTTGCCTACCAACATCCTCAAGGTAAACCATGAGTGCTGCTGTAGGGCAACTGCCCTGAGAAAGACAAGACCACATTTAAGGTCAGGATTAGAGTCTGGCTTCTGAGAACAAGACATGCAAGATGTACAGTGAGAAGTGCTCAGAAGCAGCCAAACGTCAGCATGGGCTGTGACTGACATTATTCTACAAGGAGGGTGATCAGTGTCCAGCGACCAATGGAAAGGGTAAGGCAAGGCAGCTTTTACTTTGGGGAAAGCAAGGTCCATCCCCAACAAAAATTTATGACTGTTTGCTTCTGAGTCTCATTTCCCTCCTGTGCTAAGCGTGGGCAGTGCAGTACTGCTGTTAGGATGGACACGTGGCCTATTGAAACATACAAACTAAATTCAGCTACCTTATTTACACTGTTGGGAAAGAGAGTGAGTACTCAAGCAGCCTGAACAGCATCCCAAGGCTGGAAACGAGGGAGAACTCCCAGCTACAAACCCCAGCAAACTCAGCAGCAAAGACAAACTAGTATGTGGGGGTTCCAGTAGACCCACAACATAAACACTGCAAAAACAGTGGGGAACTGCAGTGTGAAAGCCACTGGGACTTAAGTATTTCTGAAGATTTCAATCCACAGAATCTTCTCTGTATTCAACAGGACTTACACAAAACCAACCATAAGACCTTATTGCAGCCTTTCAATACTTATGAGGGGGGCTTATAAGAAAGATGGGGACAGACTATTTAGTAGGGCCTGTTGCGATAGGACAAAGAGTAATGGTTTTAAACTAAGAGATGGTAGATTCAGACTAGACATAAAGAAGGGTTTTTTTTACAATGAGAGTGGTGAAACACTGGCACAGGTTGCCCAGAGAGATGGTAGATGACCCATCCCAGGAAACATTCAAGGTCAGGTTGAACAGGGCTCTGAGCAATCCAATCTAGTTAATGATGTCCCTGCTCATTGTAGGGGGGTTGGACTACATGATCTTTAAAGGTCCCTTCCAACTCGAATTATTCCATGATAATACACCTCCAAAAAAGTAAGATAGCTCCTAACAACACAATCTATATGGATGCAGTACCCAAAGGGTGCAAACGCAGCCCTGGGAAGTAGGGATGAAGGGGGAAAGAGGGAAGATGCTCAATTTTTTGGGGGGAGGAAAGGGGAAGAAAAACAGACTATCAATTAAAAGTAGACTCCCCAAATTTGAAAGCTGACTATTGGCTGAGGGGTTCTTTCTGATAAAAGATCCAATCCATTGTTATGATGGCAGGTAAAATTCAAGTACTCTTTTTGGTTTGTTCTTTAGCCTGGTTAACATTTGCTTTAACACTTCACGTTATGAGCTTGCCAAACTGCTGCACTCAATCATGTTACTTTCCACCATTTATTAAGTGTTTCAAGATACACTTACACTGTACTAAGCCCTATCTAAACGCATGAGAGTCTGTTAAGAGGATCCATCAGGTAGATACAGTAAACAGCAATATTCAGTGTGTTTGGTCTGAACTACATAAAAAAAGATAAACTTTCACTGTTACTTATTATATATAAAAGTTAGCTAAAAAAGGCAACTAACACTTTGAGAGGAAAAAAGATGGAAGAAAAACTAATCTTCACTTTGTTTTCATGTATATAAACAGCATACATAACAAACAATTAATGGCTATGTCAAATGAGAACATTTTTAAAGCTCTGACCAAATTAATCACATCTAAAATTATTACAGTTGTAAATTTTAGCAGTCTTTTTCCAGCAGCGTTTAATAGTTAACTATTTTCTATAAAATTCTTCAGACAAGAGGTTGTTAATAACTGAGGAAACTTTCAATCCACTGAGAATATATGACAAGCCTCACTAACCCGTAAACACTTGGTTATTAAGGCATACCCATTAGGTGTGGGCGTTTTTTCACAGAAATGTCACTGGCTTTTAATGAAACAGCTATTGAGAAAAGCATCTGGTAATGCTAAAAGCGAACCAAATTAATGAGCTTTATCTATTTTTTGTTTTTTAACTTGTCCTGGATATGAATATGCATTCAAATGGTTATACATATGTAGTAATCTAAGCTTGCAAATTATACCTGAAAATTTTTCAAAATTGCTAAAGGGGCAGCTACAAAACCCACTATCAGTGGTTAAATTGACTGGAAAGCCTATGAGAAAATTCTGTTTTAAAAGTTATAAAAATGCCTTTTAAATACATGTCAGGAAAGAGAAAGAAAGTAAACTGAGAAAAATCTGGAAGCCTGTTCTGGAAATTGGCATACATGAAAACAAGTATTTTTATCACGTTCAACTCCATTTAATGTTTCTTCCTACAAAGCAGTAAAGATGAGAGCAGCTGATCAATATTGCAGATAAACAACCAATAAGGAATAATCAGCATTTGAGTGAACACAGCTATAAGAAATAGTGAGAAAACAAGAAACTCAGTAAAACTGAAATATGGAAAACATTGTTAGTTAAATACAAATATTGTCAAGAGTTGTTAAGAAGCAAGACAGAAATGACTCATGTTCTACAAAAAAAAATGCGTAAAGTCAGTTTCTGCTGCTTTATTTTCTTTTCAAAGGCTGGCCACACTGCAATGAAAGCTTTCTATTTTTTATTAAAGCATCAGAGAGGAAAACTGAGTGCAATCATCACAAGATGTTAGTGACATGGTTTCTGCCTTCAGAGGACAACCATAAGGGCTGGTCTCTGGCCTCCTGGGCTTTGCTGTAGTGTTGGAGCCAAAGGTTTGAGGGGGCAGGTGGCAAGAGGAATTAACACTACCTTCATTCAAGAGCAAAGTCTATTCATCTGCCTTCCAAGCAGCACCCTTGACGAACAAGGATCTAAGCCACAAGCATAACTGAAAGACAAAACACTTAAAACTTCTTAGGGTTGTATCTTTATAACTAAAGCATCCCCCTCATGTAAAACAAAGCATCTTATTGAAAATAAAAAACCTGCAGTATTTGATGTGTTGTTCCCAAAGTAAGCCACTACAAGCACAATCAAACACTGAAAGTGGAAAACCTCAAGAAAAACAGAGGGAAACATGGATAAATCAGCCCCAATGTTAAACACGAGATAGCTTGCAGAACACATGAGAAATGACACAGAAAAGGCTGCAAAAATCCAGGGGGAGGAGAATAATTTCTACAAACACAAGCAATGCAATAGTTGCACAACATTTTTAGAACCTTTAACTGCAAATGACAGAAAGAGGCTGATAACCCATCTTCACATTCATTTTGGGGAATTTTCACAAATGTTGTCTCTTGATATTTATATCCGTAAATATGTTCAACTTTATATTGAGCAGGATTAAAACAAAACCGTCATTTCACACCCCTGACTCTCAAGAAAGACATTACAAGCTTACAATAGCAACCAGAAGATGTTTCAGAGATTCTTAATAGATTAAGCATCTGAAACCCTACAGTCAGAGTTTACACAGAAATCTATTCTGAGCTTATTAAGAAGAAGGGGGAGGGGGGGGAGTGGAATGTGCATGGCACCTAAGGGCAACTAATAAACAGCAGAGAGATGCAGCTGAATTTGTTCATTCCTTTCCAAACAGAAAGGTCACAGGCTAAGCTGAGAAAAGGAAAGAAGCTACAAAATGGATGACTGAATGCAATCATGAGCTTTGACTTTCCTTCTAGGACTTCAAATTGAAGATCTAGATTCCTATCCCCCATCTCTGTTTGCAAAGCAGGCTGTCACAGTCCATTGCATTAAAATGGTGAGAAACTGTGGAAATAGTGCAAGACAGAAAACAGATGAATCAAGAATTTGTGTCCATTTCTAAATAGACTCACTTTCTCTGCAAATAGCTCTAAACAAAATAAGTATGTTTCAAGCCTATTACTTTGCTCTACTTGGGATTCATGAGACTGGAACATTGAAAAACACGAACAGAACTTTTAAAGGCACATTGGTTATCTAAAGCATTGTATGACTTTTATGGACTGCGAGTTAACAGGTCATCCATACACCAGTCAAGTCTGAACACTGATCATGCAAAAGCTTTTATTCTGGACAATAAGGGTCAGCATGGTTGAAAAATAAAAATCCTTGCAAAAATAGTAGATTTAATCCCTTAGCAATATCTCTTTCCTTAGAAAAAAATTTCAGACTAAAAGATCAGCTAAAAACCTGGATTGCCACAGTTTAGAACATCAGCATT
Organism: Ibidorhyncha struthersii; assembly: GCA_013398815.1. Taxonomy (NCBI): domain Eukaryota; kingdom Metazoa; phylum Chordata; class Aves; order Charadriiformes; family Charadriidae; genus Ibidorhyncha; species Ibidorhyncha struthersii. The sequence goes on along the minus strand of VZSZ01011502.1, from coordinate 297,199 downwards.
TCTACACCAGTATTTTTACTTGTGTCTGTGAACTATTTATTAACTTCAGCTAGATGTAGCCAGGCATAACAGCTAAAGGCATCTGATTGTTACAGAGCATGAATATAGACAGCACAAGGGAACAAAGTTGTTGTGCACAGATTTTCTTAAAATGATGCTATCACTCTTCACCTCTGGCCAGATATTTCAATTGCTAGCAGGTTTCTGCATGCTGATATTCTTTGTTTCTGTAATAACAGTCACAGACATTTCCTTTAGTAAGATTATAAAATAATCTTATTTTTGACAAATAATATGACTCTTTGCTACACAGAGCACAGATATCAGACTGCATGCTGCAAAAATCTCTGTTGTTATCTTCACCACAGAGGAGTAGCTGCAGGGTCTGAAATGACCGCCAGACTTGCTGATGTCTGGACAGGAACAAAGCATAGTATAAATACGCCTGAACAATAGTTTGACAAGTGAAGTAAGTCTGACAGTAATGATGGGATAATGTGACATTGGAAGAACAGTGTCCATGCTTATTAGCTGGCTATTTTAACCCAAAGGATGTTGAGACCATATCGGTGTACAGTCTAATAGCCTTCCAGTAGGCTTGATAACAGCCATTTAATGTTAGATACCAAAATGCCACCAATACCAAATACCAATGTTTGAACACCAAAATCTCCTTTAGGGTAACACCTAATATCATTCATACCATTCTGTAGTATGTATATTGTCATACCATTCTGCTTCTGAGCTTTTATGAACACTGGTTTATGCAGGTTTTTTGCATGAGATATTGCATGAAAATATTATTCAATATTTGGGAGTTCTGTGTAATCAATTACAAGTATTTCAGGTACACACCCATTGGTGCATCTGATTTCCTTTTTTCTGATTGCCTATGAGGAGGGGACTCCTTGATCCAGCTGGAATACTTCATGCTAGACACGTATTGAAGCCTGGTTTGTTTGGTTGTTGTTTTTTTTTTTTACCCTAGAAGTTTGCTAACGCTCCTCAAGCTGCTTGTAAGCCAGCTTCCCCAGCTGTGACTGACTGCCTAGGGCTCAAGCTCCAGGGTTCCAGAGGACAAGAAAAGACTTTTCCCTTTGACCTCTGCTTTTGTGGTTTGGAATTGCTGTTGCACTTCTTATCCCCACCTCAGCCTCCCAGTTACCAAATTGCTTGCAAGAGAGAAATCCTGTGCTCCTGGCTGATCTAAATAACCTACACAAAATGGGTATGTGTCTTACAACATTTTTTGTTCTAGCTAGGACTACAACTAAAACTGCATTTTGTAACTATGAATTCATTGCTACAGTTCTTGCTGGGACAGATTGATAAAAATATTATTCTTACCACCATCCCTCTTTGTATTGTAAGTATAAAAACACGTGCAAAAGACTTGAACTGTAGGTGCCATCTGGCACTATACATTTTTCCATCTAATTTTCATTGTTTTTATCTGTAGATTGGCCCAGAGATACAGTTTTTCTTTATCTTCCTATTAACCATAAGTCATCATCCCAAGACAAATAGCATCAATCACACAGCACGTTTCAGTGCTCTGACATACTGTTTTCATGGGAATGAATCACCCACAAGAAGGAAGCAAAAACCAAAACCCAAAAAGAACGGCCAGCAGCACTTACATTTTAGGAGATACTGACACAGTTGCTGTGGTACAGCAACAGTAGAGGTCAAAGTTTAAACAGTGCATGGAAAGAACTTTAACAATCTTTGGTTTATTATGAGAATATACATAATAATTATGGTGAAGTATCAAATATCTACCCAAAAGTACAAGAATCGGTTATAATCATCAGCATTTTCAAACATTAAATTTAACAAATTGAGACAAGATGGATATAATTTAACTGAAGATACCCTATTGGTAACTGAGCAGTGCTCTTCCCTTCAAGCCTGCTGACAGAGTTGAGAAATTTAAGTGGATCAATATAGATAAATGGTCTAAAACCAAAAACAATCATAGAAAGCACAATTTTCTCATCATTCAGAACGGATTGAAAGAATATACGCCTCAAATGGCATCCACCCAAACTTCAGTACGCTCAACATGCTTATAAACAAATAAATAGGAATTGTATCAGAGTAAGAAGTGCAACATGCTCCGCTCTCCCTGATTTTTGTAGCAGTCTTCCACACTTCAGAAAAACTAACAGAAGCAGGATGCATCTTCCCTTTGTTATCCAAGGTCCCTTTGCTTTTAGGCAAGATACAAAACTGGGATCATGTATGCTGATGATTAGTAAGAAAAAACATAGACATCTGTCAGGACAGGATTTGCAACCAACACTCTCCTGTCAGTCTGAGAAACAACTCTGTAAAGGGACAGCAACCCAACAATGGGATCAGAATGGACAGTGTTATGAGTACAGAAAATTTTTGTTGTTGCTGTGCTGGGATCTGGGGAGAAGGCTACAAGCAACAAGGCTACCAGTGCCAATGCAGAAATGTGTTTACAATATGTAATGCTTTAAGATTTCTAAACCTCAAGCCCAATTGCCCCCTTCATATTTTTATCATGTTCACAAAGCTAGACAGACAAATGAGACTGCCCGAGAGTAAGTCTGTTTTTCAAGAGCAAACATCAACTTGAATGCCCTGAAGATAACTGGGAAAGAGGAAAAATACTATTGCTATAAAACAAATGAACTGCAGTACAGGAGCATTGTGGGTGGATACGGTGAAGTCTGCGCCCATTCAACAGCAGCAAACCCAGAAAAATATACCTGCACAAGGCAGGAACTGTAAGCCAGCCATGTAAAAGTAATGCACCTTGGCAGCCAGAGAGCTGACCACTGGCCTTTCCAGCGCTGCACTGGCAGCAGGAAGTGCATAGCAGAAGCTGTTGCACACTTGTATAACACTGTTCACAATTAATTCATCACCAGGCTACTTTTCAATAAAAAGTATTTGTTATAACTTTTTCGAACAGGTAGCCTGACTGTTTCCTCTGCCCAGTGAAATCTCTGGTTAATACACAGCCAGCACAGGAGGAATACAGGCTGCTCACATCTGGTCNTTGAAAGGGAGGTAGGAGAAGGAAGAACAAGAAGAGAGAAAAGATAGCACTTACCAGCATTTAACCTGGACCTCCAAGGACAGTTCTACCACATGCTTGCAAAGAGTATGGCAGGGAACTGCCCTCTGTTTTGGACTGAAGAGAGAGCTGCTTTGAAGTGGTTACTGAGAACAGCAAAAAATTGATCTCAGATTTTTGCCAATGCAACACAAAATAAAAACAGCCAACTGCAAATTTAAATGATGTTTAAAATTCTACAGAGCCTACGGTTCAGAATTTGTGTAAATAACTTACATTTTCATTGATTCCAGCCTCTCACAGGTTTTGAAGAAAAAAAAAAAAATCGTATCATACATTTTCTGTCCACAGGGGGGCAAAAATGGGTTGCTTTAGAGAAAAAAAAACTTACATTTCTAAACAAGTATGTAATTGTATGCAACTTTTCTCCCCACTATTTTATTTCCTTATTCCTAGTCAGGAGAATACATTATCCAATTTTCCACATTACCCTTGGCTCTTTTATATTTTGTATAATATTATGATAATATTCTCATCAAGCCACTTCAACTAATTCAAGTGTTCTTTTTCTTTACTTTTCACAATGCTATTCCTTCCTCTTTTGTCTGTTTCCATAACTTCTGTGAATTAAAAGTTCATGAATAAAGAGGAAAAGGGGTTCCTGAAGGTATCTTTGAAGTGCTTTAGCAACAGATCTGTTTATTGAAGGCTTTAATAACACACTACAACACAACCTAAATGTATACATCATTTTTGGCAGAGCTTGCAAAAATATACTGGACCTGCTTATATTGCTATATATCCTAAAATCCAGTTCATTAAATTTCACATTACCTTTACAGACTTAAAAGACTATGAAGAACACTTCTCCCTGGGTATCTGCTTCCAGCAGACCTCAATCTTTTTTTTTTTTTCTTTTTTTTTTTTTTTTTTTTTTTAAAGATTAGTCTACCCAGGTTTAATCACATATGTATAGCTGCACAGAAAATACAAAGGTTGGTATTCTGGCTGTCAGGTAAAACAGACCTACTGGTGTTCCTGTCCACTTTCCACTTATAGAAATAAAAGAAGCTTCTTAAGAACATATTTACTAAGCATTTCTTAAAAAATAGTAAAAAATTGCTGGTGATGCTAAGATAAAGAACCAAAACAAAAGTAGGCTGAATTTTAAGCCATTCATGTTTTTCATTGCACACTGTTACCTGAAAATCACGCTGTGTTACACAGCACTAGATACAGTAAGTTAACAGTTCACAGTGTTGTGGGCTTTAACAAAGGACGCTGTCCAAAGATCCCAAAGCATAACACATATTGGAAAGTTAAGTGAAGAGCAGAAAAATCCTGATCAGACAAATAGCAGCTTGCCTATTCACAGATGAAAATAACGATGCATTGAAAGCCACTAGATGAAAAGAGTCAACCTCTGAAAAAGAACAGAGCAGAAAAACTCCAATCTCTTCCTATAGGACTGTACTTTTCATTTCAGGAAAGGACGATGAGATAGCCAGAGGTGAACTTGTTTGCAAGCTAGGACTTATTTATCAGTGAGTATGAGACTAAGGGTACGTTATTAATGATTGGGTTTAGAATTACAGCAAAGTAATCTGAAGAAAGAATCTGAACGTTGCTTTCCCACAAGACAGTGACCGTAATATTCAAAACCCTTATTACTTGTAAAAGACTGCACCAACTGCTTGACCACTTCACCAGGTGCTAAACTGGTATCCAGCCCAAAAGTTGAGCAACAACACTAAAATTAGGCACGCTGCTTTGCAGTTGGAGCACGAAGATCAAAATTCAAACTCAGAGAAACAGCTGAATGATTATTCTGCCATGAGTCCTTATCCGCATATGGAGCCAACCTGTATAATCAATGACTGTCCACAACTCAAAAGCCCTTCCTCTGATTAACTTTGGCTGCTCTCTGGACAAGCAAATCCTTCTGGGTTGATGTCTACATTCCCTGGGATATTTGTGGGGCTACCAGGAATTCCACAGCAAGGGCTTTAAGACAAAACTAGCCACAGCAAAGCCCATGAATTGCCATTATACAGATCTCCAAACCAGGACAGCTGATAGCACAGTCTTCTTTGGTGGCACTAAAAAGCCAAACAGGAGTTGAGGTATTTCATAAGACTGAATTTCAAACACATCTCCACTCACCATTAATCCAGCCAGTAATATTTCACTGTATTGTGGCCCACCATGAAACATGAAGATGTATTATCCTGACATCATCATCTCAGTAAACTACATGGTATACTGCTGCTTGTCAATTTACATCACTTTCACTGACATTTCTGGTGAGCAAAAAGAAGTCTTTAGGCAAAAAGCACACTCACAGAAACATTGGTTATAACAAACATGTGGCCATTTTCCCTGAAGACCTGAGCGCTATCTAACTGTTATATATGTTCATGGCATCTTCTCTCTGAATTTGCTTGAAGAAAATAACCCTTGATTTTCATAGTGACTTCTCTGATCAAGTTGCATCTAGATCATTTTTACATTATGCATAACCACTAATTTCCCTGGATTATTCAATATCTATTTTCAACAAACTTCTTTATATACAAAAGCAAATGCACTTATCTGAAACGTATCCTACAACATTTTGATTGTCCATTGCAACGCTTAGTAGCGGTAAGATTTAGCACTGGCAGAATAAAAGCACTTCAGTTGTAAAGCTCAAAGCAAACAGAATTGAGTTGTAACAATTCTTGAGTTGCAACTCAGATGAAGTTTGACCAATACTTTTGGTCTCTCCCTTTAATTTAGTAGCTAAAAAAAAAAAGATGGCAACTCAAAACACAAAGAGAAAAGTCTTCTATGCCATTTGGATTCCTTATCTGACACAGGTTGTACATACTGAGAGCAGCTATCAAAGCAGTCCAAGTGCTTCAAGTGTTTGCAGTCAGCCATCCTTAGCTCAAGGCTTCTAAGCAGGACAGCTTGCCCCCTTAAAAAGGTACCAGGAGAGAGGGAGAAGACAGAAGCATGTTGCCTAACATCCACAGTTAAAGTTCCCCCTTTGCAAATCAAACACCAGTTTCAGAATGAAGTGAGCTGCCAATCTTTTTTCCTGTCTAAACATCCCTTATCTTGGAAAGCAAAGTACAATCAGAGGAGATGATAGGTTTCCTTGGTGCTGAAGCCAAATGCAGCCCTGCAGTGGCTAAGCTCGTGCCCCGTGCAGTACCAATAAAGGCACTTAGGCAGATGTGGCAGAGGCTCACTAGGAAGCTAAGCCTTATGAACACAAGTTGCAAGCCAATACAAAAGCACCCTCTTCTACCCCTTACAGACAGCATAATTTTCTTTATTTCTCCTTCCATAAAATCCATCAATATTTTCCTAAACAAGATATGACATCTTTCACTCACTCGACAATTCTTTGTTTAATCAGAAGCCACTGGCACAGAGCAAAAATCATGCTTGAGGCCACTACAGTGCATTGGGTTTGTTTGTTCAGTCTCTGTGCAACTGCTGAAATATATCAAACTGGGGAACATTTAACTACTTAGACATATTAGATTAAGAAAATGAATTACAGAAATAGTGTCTGCACACCTGTACACTCTGCAGATACCCAGTGATACCGTGACACATTGTTTTCCTACCGAACTCAGTACCCTACTGATACCTTTGTTTAAAGGCACTGAGGGATATGTCATGGAAAATGCCAGATGTACGAGACTGAGCAGGGTCAAATCCCAATCAATTTTCCCCCAGTAGCCACTAATTTTGCCAGTATCATTTTCCAAGTCACATATGGCACTACAGTGTCCACAGAAGAATTTAATAGGATGAGGACAAAATACCAGCATTTCACAGAATCACAGAATGGTCAGGGTTGGAAGGGACCTCTGGAGATCATCTAGTCCAACCCCCCCACCAGAGCAGGGTCACCTACAACAGGTTGCACAGGACAGCGTCCAGGCGGGTTTTGAATGTCTCCAGAGTGGGAGACTCCACAACCTCTCTGGGCAGCCTGTTCCAGTGCTCCACCACCCTCAAAGTAAAGAAGTTCCTCCTCATGTTAAGATGGAACTTCCTATGTTCAAGCTTGTGCCCATTACCCCTCGTCCTATCAATGGGCACCACTGAAAAAAGACTGCTCCCATCCCCCTGGCATCCTCCCTTCAAGTATTTGAAAGCATTAACAAGATCCCCCCTCAATCTTCTTTTCTCCAGACTAAAGAGACCCAAATCCCTCAGCCTCTCCTCATATGAAAGATGTTCCAATCCCCTAATCATCTTTGTAGCCCTTTGCTGGACCCTCTCCAGCAGATCCCTGTCCTTCTTGAACTGGGGAGCCCAGAACTGGACGCAGTATTCCAGATGCGGCCTCACCAGGGCAGAGTAGAGGGGGAGGATGACCTCCCTCGACCTGCTGGCCACACTCCTTTTGATGCACCCCAGGATGCCATTGGCCCTCTTGGCCGCCAGGGCACATTGCTGGCTCATGGTCATCCTGTTGTCCACCAGGACTCCCAGGTCCCTTTCCACAGAGCTGCTCTCCAGGAGGTCGGCCCCCAACCTGTACTGATGCATGGGGTTATTCCTCCCCAGATGCAGTACCCTACATTTACCCTTGTTGAATTTCATTAAGTTCCTCTCTGCCCAACTCTCCAGCCTATCCAGGTCACGCTGTAAGGCAGCACAGCCTTCTGGCGTATCAGCCACTCCTCCCAGTTTAGTGTCATCAGCAAACTTGCTGATGGTACACTCTATCCCTTCGTCCAGATCATCGATGAATATATTGAACAGGACTGGACCCAGTACTGACCCTTGAGGGACACCACTTGTTACTGACCTCCAACTAGACTCTGCACCACTAACCACAACCCTCTGAGCTCTATCTGCTAGCCAGTTCTCAATCCACCCCACTGTCCATCCATCTATCCCACACTTCCTAAGCTTGCCAGTGAGGATGATGTGGGAGACAGTGTCGAAAGCCTTGCCAAAGTCAAGGTAGACAACATCCACTGCCCTCCCCTCATCCACCCATCTAGTGACCTCATCATAGAATGCTATCAGATTAGTCAGACACGACTTCCCCTTAGTGAATCCATGTTGACTACTTCTGATAACCTTCTTTTCATCCAGGTGCTTTGAGATGATACCCAGCACAAGCTGCTCCATCATCTTTCCAGGGATGGAGGTGAGGCTGACCGGCCTGTAGTTTCCCGGGTCATCCTTCTTACCCTTTTTGAAGACTGGAGTGACATTGGCTATCCTCCAGTCCTCAGGCACCTCACCTGTCCTCCAGGACCTTTCAAAGATGATGGAGAGCGGCCCAGCAATGACTTCCCCCAGCTCCCTCAGCACTCGAGGGTGCATCCCATCAGGCCCCATGGATTTGTGGATATCTAGTTTGTCTAACTGATCTCTAACTTGCTCCTCATCAACCAAGGGAAAGTCTTGCTTCCTCCAGACTTTCTCTGTTACCTGCAAAGTCTGGGTTTCCCAAGGACTGGCCCAAACAGTAAAGACAGAAGCAAAGAAGGCATTTAGCAACTCCGCCTTCTCTGCATCTTCTGTCACCACAGCACCTGTCTCATTCAACAGCGGGCCCACATTTTCCCTAGTTTTCCTTTTGTCTCCTATATACTTAAAGAAACCCTTCCTGTTGGCCTTGACATCCCTCGCCAGGTTCAATTCCAAGGCTGCCTTGGCTTTCTTTGTTTCCTCCCTGCATACCCTGACAGCATTCTTGTATTCCTCCCAAGGAATTTTGTAGTAGTAAAGGCAAATGGATTTGTCTTTGCCATTTGAATGAGCTTTCAGTGCCATGTACCAGTAATGTAAGAAGCGGTGCAGAAAATTTACCTCAACAGCATGATGGGGTATAGCACTGCTGCTGGGCTCAAACAGCTGAACAGGATATAGGGGGGACCACCAGTAACAATGAGATTTCAAGAAGTCTACATTTCTCTTAGCTGCTTCCTTAACTATAACATGGTTATAGTTAAGGATGGATATGCTGGTTCCACAGCATATCCATCTCCATGGTGAACCCTTGCTATGAATACAACAGGTTAGCAGAAAGTGAACATTATTAAAAGAAACATTGTTGAACCGTGATGCTGAAAAACTGTTCACAAATAAATATCTCAGCTGCTTCAAATTCACATTTTATAATCACAAACTGGCAGAAGTGGGATGATTTAATGTATTTTTGCTTTAATCTTTTTTAGTCTAAACAGTTCAGGAACAATTAGAAAGCAATTTCTATACTATGCATTTTGAAGCAGAAGATTTAAATATGGTTAAACAGACTTAGGCTAGGTATGTTAACAAATACTGCTTCTCTGCAATTTATTAAGAGAAGTTACAGGCAACAAAACTTGAAAATGCAGAAATGAACTACCCTGGATTAGAACTGAAGAAAATGCATTTTCAGTAGCCTCACTAAGAGATATCACCACCTTCCTCTGCAGAAACAACAAAAAAAAAAGTTTTCATGTGTGCCAACGTTTTACAGGATCAACAGTAATTTGCAGGACCAGTTACATGGGATCCTCTCTATAGGGATAGTGTGCTCTACAAAGCCATTTTAATGACATCATAGGAGCCGCTATAAGACTGGGAATGTAGACACTAAAGTCAATAACACAAGAATGTTTTGAAACTGTTATGTAGGAAAGGAGGTTCCACTCAAAAGCTGCAAGGAGAAGGGGCAACAGGAATTTAAACATGATTCATTATATATTTATAGACATTAAATATTAATACATTCTATTTACTCATCTTGCTACATTCATCTGTACCCGTATTAAAAAAACCCAACACACATTTGTGCTTATTTTACAATTATTGGGTGTCACTACATCCTGTTCATGTACTAGTAGCTCTTGGGGACAGGTAGCATTTACTAAATAGATACATAAGGGAAGCAACATATCACATATGATGGTAAATTTATTAACCTTAGCTCACAGATAATGCTACATACTGCATCATGGCTTCAGTAGTTACAGACATGAAGTAGTTCTTAAATAATATTGTGGCTTATCTCTATATTCAGAATGTATAAATGCTAAGGATAGGAAAAAATTAATCTAAGAGCTTCAGATATTTTCATTATTAATGCTATTTTATATTGGTTTCGGTGCTACTATATTACTTGATTACTTGAGACACTGATAACAGCTATGCATGACAAGGATATAATTTTCCAGCAGAAAGAATCATTCTGGTGCTCTTCCTTTAACTTTGATTGGGGTAGGCCCAGAAATCCTACTGGCAATCACCTCTAACAAGCTGTCTAAAGCAATCAAAAATTCTTGGTGTTGTACATTGCACATAGCGCAACTGTGTCAAACACAGATGACTGCAGCGGTCTGTGGTATTAGGCTGTCACTTAAGAAACTTCAAAGGAAAAACCCCAAAAGAAACCCATATGATTTTACCATCAGGAAAGAAGAAAAAGTGATTGTGAGCTGTTGCAACTATTTTAAATCTGCCTGAAAGTGAATTCCCCTCCACAGCCCCCCCCCCATCCTCTCCCAAAAATGAAAAAAACCCAAGGGGCTTTGTCCTCCTTCCTGCCCTCTGTTCCCAGCCTGAAGTGTGCACTGACCTGGAGCAATAAAATTGATCAACTGAAAATCAAACAGAAAAAAAGAAATTCTCTTTCAGTCTGATCAGTTCCTTCACCCAAACCAATGAATGCACAACCAGTAGTAACAGCACAAGGCAGACGGGAATGAGTGACTGCAAAGTAGAAAAAGAGCAAGGGTAGAATTGCCTTTTTCAACAGTAGCCAAATCTAGTTGAAATGACTATGAAACTCCAACCTGAGCACATATGAAGGCATAGGAAGACTGAAGGTTCTGAATCTGAGATAGCTACAAGGAAGCAATACACAATCACACCAAGCTACAGGAGACAACTATCTTCTATGGGGATGTGACAATCTCAGTTAGGGACGTTTTCCCCATCACTAAGCCTTCAGGTTTATCAGTGGCAATCCTTGAAAGTATCTCTCACAGTCCCGCCTCCATAAGCAGAATGTCATTCACAAAACCTAGAGGAAAAGCATAATATTCCCTCCGCAGATGTCAAACAGTACCTCCCACAATATCCTACATATATCAGCTCCTCTACATTTTTAAGCCTATTACCAAGTAGGTTTCAACAGACAAAATACCCAGGAATCGTTTAATCATTGAGGGTGTAACTTTATTCTCTGACCTTCTCCATAGCCAAAATATTAGGTAAAACACAAGGGAACTCTTCCGTGACACACAGTCAAATATTCTTTATCATTCAGGATGACCTAACCGCTTGTTAGCACAGGCTCAGTTCTCCCAAATACATATTCACTATAATGCAATTTGTTTCCTTCAAGCTACTAGACTGGACCAGATAAAGGGAATATGTGAGTTCATGATTTCTCAGAATCATCGTGGCAAAGGTGAAGGTGGGCTAGTGGACATTAAGGAACACAGAAAACATTCCAATGTGACAACCTGCCTTCATGTTATTTAAATCTTTGACTTCTTTCCCTTCCCCAGGAAATTTTAATGAATTTCCACCCCATTCTAATACCAAAACAAGTTAAAGGATAGAAACTCTTCCATTTTATTTGCACAGTCTCTTAACAGAGTGCAGGTCCACAAAGTTTTCCAACCCCGAATCATTTTCAAAGAGGAGAAAGATTTACCAGCCCCTGAAAATCATCCTTTCCACCTCAGTCACTGCAGAAGAGAAAGTCCGTACATTATAAGCAGGAGCTCAAAAGCCCTAGATAAAAGGAACTAGAAAAGGGCAAACAGAAGGCATAAAACATGTGACGTGCATTTGCGAAAACAACTCTGATGTAGAACACTGGGCATCTGGGAAATAAACCCTGATGAAGAAAGAGAACAAGAGGAAAGACAAATACTGCAAAGAAAAAAAAAGAAGAGCTAAGGGATTTGCATCTAGAAAAGAGCACAAGAGAGAAGCCTGAGGCTGTTGCAAAACACAGAGAGAAAGCAGGGTAGAGCTTACCTAAACCACAGTGAGGAAGAGAAGATAATTCAATTTGAAGCAGAAATAAAAAAAAAAAGCACAAAAATCCTACCTGGTTTTTATAGAACACAGACAGAAAAAAAGCAGAACCACAAGCAAGTGATATGAGAGGATTTTCTGAAATCAAAAATAAATTGGGATCAAAGGCAGACAGGCAAGGCAAACAGTCATTGTTTAAGCGTGAGTCAAGAAACAGTTCAGCATCCAGCTAATACTTCTTCCTTTAAGAATATAATCTTTTCTCATTGAGCACTTCACATCTTTCAAGATTCTAGATATTAATCTCCCCATACATATCCTCCTTTGTCCTCCATTATGAAGCTATCTATTATATTATCTCTTCAGGCATATTTAATTGAGTTTGCCAAATTAATCATGAAAAGCATAATCTTTTTACTTATTTAACGTTCCATTATATGATCTTAAATTATCAATCATCATTATACATATAAAAATAAAAGTTACAAATTCTAAAAATGAGAACCTGGATCTTTTCCTCTGAGTTGGAGAGATCTGCTTTGTTCTGCCTTTCTATTTTACAAAATAACATGCATGCATTTGTTTTACTTCAAAATCAAATGTTTTCTTGTGAAAAGAACATGGCTACATGCTAGTAGATCTAGGTATGTGAAGGGGTGGGGTTCTTTTCTTTTTTACATCGTTCACTGCTTTCTCTAAGTTTCTTATCACCAGTTATTCTGCGGTTTTCTGATGACCACACTCAGCAGAGCAATCTTTTCACCAAACTAGTATATTTCGCCACACTTTCACATATTTCACCAGTGACTCTTCTATCTGTAGCAGGCAGATTTAATAAGTGCAACTGTCTAAAGTTGTCTAAAATTAACTAATATTTACCTCTTCAACATACGACTTCCTTCTGTACCACTGTTCCAAACAGTGTCTTTTCGGTGTCACTTGTAAAGATAATAGTTTCCTGAAAGTAGCCAACATAACATATTTTTCTTCTGTTTGGCAATCACCTTCAGTTGCCAGAGGCAGAATTTTATCTCTCTATTCACATAAAGCTTTCCCTATAGCACTAAACAGTGTTGGGCCCCATATGGATCCCTGGGGGACCTCACTTGTCACAAGTTGCCAGTCTGAAAGAAAGCTATTTACTACCACCCTCCGGGTGCAGCCTGTCAGCCAGTTCCCCACCCACCACACAGACCACTTGTCTAGACTGTAATGCATCAGTTTCTCTGGAAGGAGGGTTGAGGGAAACTGTACCAAAAGCTTTCGAGGGAGTGTTTGATGAACTGGCTGCAATGTAGTTTCTCTTCTTTTTTAAAGCTTTCTTAAGGAGAACCATTAAATAATAGTTACTTAAATGTTTCATTGGTCATGGTAAGCTGATGTTGCAACATGGCCAAGTTCCTATTCACAAGCTCCCTGTAAGAAAATTAGAGTCCATTATCTGAAACAGCCTGCTGGCCAATTCGCTTGTCTGCCCAATTTATGGTGGTCACAGTGTCGCTGTCTGACAATGTTTCCCAGAAGTCCCTGTGAGTCATAGCCTTCCATAGGGACAGCAGCCTGGAACAACTCGCAGACAAGCATTCAGATACTTCGGCATACAAGGGTGCAAGACAAGTGCTGCCGACATCAGCTATTTTCTCCTCTTATTTGGCAAAAAGTCTATCCTTGATTTTCAGGCACAGACACTATCTTCAGTTCAGAGGTGTCTCTGTTCGACTGCTAGCACTGCTCCTAGCCACTGCTTCAGTTGAAGGAAGTCATCACGTATTTTTCAATTTGCCTGGTTTTGCTTGCAATTTTGCTTTCTTTTCTTGCCCACAGCTGAGGAAGATTTTGTAGCCTAGCACAGTCCCTGATGTCCTACCACATCTTTGGCATTCAATTTCCTGTTTGCTTGTGTGTCATGACTTGTCACTGCATCTGATGCTAATCTGAGCTTGACAAGTCATTTACTTTTGCTGTTTTGAACTGCTTTCATGTCACATATATGCTATCTCATCCTCGTGAGTCACCACTTGCCTCCTGAAAATAAGGCACTCCTCAGTATAATTATTTCTTCTGCTACAATTACTCTACTGTTCCACTCTGAAGGCTACCTTCAACTACTATGTTCTTCTCTGCTGGACCCAAGTTCTTTGTCTGTTTTCCTCTGTACTTGTATGTTCACAAAGAAAAGAAGTCATACAGCAGCATTTTCATCCTTATGGTGCAGTATCTTGTGAAATTCCTGTCATACATACTTTGTGCTTGTTGTACCCATTGTCTTTGGCTATAGGTTAAGTCGCAGCTTTACTCTAGGGTCTGTCTTTCTCAGGAGCTGTAGCATGATTTTTGGTTGCTTTCTCAGTCACATTCCTTAATTTTTCATCCTTGTTACAATTTTTCTATGAATTAGCTTAAGTTTCATGAAGATGTAATTGCCTGAAACAGCTATCCTGCCCAAAGCATGCAATACACAGAATACAGCAATCACATAGTTCAGTTGTGGACTAAAACAGTTCAAAAGAGACCTCTTATGTATATGTTTATATAAAGTGCATATTTTGTCATGATTTTTCTGCTATAAAATTACTTGAAAATAATCTCCTCTTTCTAATATTGACATATGCAGAAAGCTTCTTGAATTTTGTAAAGATTTTCCCAGCCTACTGCTTGTGAATCATGCACCAACTTTAATCTACCTCAAATAAACTACTATTGTTCCTTCTCCCAGTCCACCAGAATTTCATAGTTCTCCTTTTAGTTTGTATTGCTCACTCAGCTACCAGGGACTGACCTACAACATGCTGCCTGTATTGACTTCACTGATATGTTTTGTAACATTATCCTTTTTAATTTCACAAACCTCTTTCAGAAGCCAAATCACACCTAAAAAGAGCATTTTAGGATGAAAGGGATGCTGTCCAGAGGGACCTTGACAGGCTTGAGAGATGGACCTGTGCAAACCTCCTGAAGTTCAACAAGGCCAAGTACAAGGTCCTGCATATGGGCCAGGGCAATCCCAAGCACAAATACAGGCTGGGCAGAGAATGGATGGAGAGCAGCCCTGAGGAGAAGGACTTGGGGGTGTTGGTGGATGAGAAGCTCAATATGACCTGGCAATGTGCACTGGCAGCACAGAAAACCAACCATGTCCTGGGCTGCATCAAAAGGAGCATGTCCAGAAGGTCGAGGGAGGTGATTCTGCCCCTCTGTTCTGGTGAGACCCCACCTGGAGTACTGCACCCAGCTCTGGAGACCCCAACATAAAAAAGACACAGACCTGTTGGAGTGGGTCCAGAGGAGGGCCATGAAGACGATCAGAGGGCTGAAGCACCTCTCCTATGAAGAGAGGCTGAGAGAGTTGGCATTGTTCAGCCTGGAGAAGAGAAGGTTCCACAGAGTCCTTATAGTGGCTTTCCAGTATTTAAAGGCGGCCTATGGGAAAGGTAGGAAGGGACTCTTTATCAGGGAGTGTAGTGATAGGACGAGGGTAACAGTTTTAAACCGAAAGAGGGTAGATTTAGATTAGCTATTAGGAAAAAATTCTTAACTGTGAGGATGGTAAAACACTGGAACAGGTTGCCCAGAGAAGCTGTGGATGCCCCACCCCTGGAGGTGTTCAAGGCCAGGTTGGATGAGGCTTTGAGCAACCTGGTCTAGTGGGAGGTGTCCTTGCCCATGGCAGGGGGGTTGCAACTAGATGATCTTTAATGTCCCTTCCAACTCTAACCATTTTATGATTCGCTGTGCTGGAGCAGAAAGGGTTTGTTACAAAGGTAAAACATTTCAGCACTATCCATTCCTTGACATATTGCTTAAAATCCTTCTTCTACTGTTTGTTACAAAACTCCTTAAGGTGACAACAAATGCAAGAGAATAAGTATAAATTCTGATGTTTTTAAATCACAGCACAAGGAACCAGAAGCTTAAGTACTTGCACCCATAATCCAAATAATTATGTTTCTAAGCAAACATAAGTCCCACTGGTAAGCCACTGATTTATAAAGGTTTAAACATCTTAAATTGCCTTTTTAGCAAGTTTCTCCATACAACAATCATTACTACTCTGTCAGTAGGTACTATGTTACTGATGTACCACTATGCTAGCGGACATTGCTCAGAACAGTGATTGGCAACAAGGACAGCATTAAGGATCCAGCAGGCTACCTCACTGCCGGTGCGAGGCAAGTGGTTTTGATTCACAGTCACCATTCTTGGAGTAAAACTCATGCACTCGTTGAGATAAACATAATGTATTCTTAGCTCCATGCATAAGTTATCAGCTTCTCTATAAACCCTCCCAATGTTACAGAGATTTCAGTGCTTAGGAATTCGTGGCTCATCTCAGCTTCCATCAAAGTTCATGAGGAAGCTGAAAATCTGAATGAAAACAGAAGCAGACCAAGCAGGGAAGCATATTAATCTAAACTGTACATAAGTCTTCAGGGAATAAGTGATAATTAAAAATATGGCACTGAACCATCACAAAATTTAAGCTACAATGCTTTGTAATTAAGTTTATGTTGCCTTTTTAATTCCCCCCTCCCCAAATTATATTTGGTCCTGACTCAAATACAAGGAAGCATATACACATTTTAACACAAAAGGAGATGGCCCAAATCTCATGTAACAGTACTTCGGGAAATCCAGTACTACTTCCCCTCTACAGACTAATTGAGACATGAAGATGTAAATCTGAACCTATTTTTAAAAGAAGCAAATGTGCCACACTGATAACGACATTCATTGACTATAATCCTTATCACCCAAATACATATGGTGCAAGCTGAGACAAGACCACTCTCCTGCAACTGTGTATAATTTTGTGTTGAAAAAAAAATCATCACACGGTAGCCATGGTTACCCATAGAAGATAAGAGCAGCATTTTTCATCCAACAATGTCAGAAATGTGCATAAATTCAGGATCTCCACTTGATGTTTTTTTCAGGCATTCCCATCTGCACATTTATTTTCTGCTGCCTGTATATATCCTTTGACATACTAGGATTCCAGATATTTCAAGGAAGAGTTCCTTTTTCTCTGCTTAATCTAAAAAGCAGTTTTCTGTTATCCCTAAAGCACAAGTTAATTGCAAATCTATTCTGAAAATCAAAATCTAAAGCTTACAAAAAAGCTTTTAAAAAAACGCCATGCTCATAATAAGGCAGCTCCGTTTAACATTTGACGCTTATTTACTCAAAAAACTATACTGTCAGTGTACAAACTGGTTCAGCACTGCTTTTGTCTTCACATTATAAAAAACAACAATGCTAAAATAATCCATTAACTTTTTTTTTCTACCAAAAACCCCCCACATTGTTTTATTGGAAGCTTAAGTTATTTAGTGAAACTCTATGATATTTCATGGCCTAACTGTCCATACAGGTAAAATAATAAAAAAAAACAACAAACAAACAAAAAAAAAAAAAACAATTTGTGAGAGATTAAAATCAACTGCTAAATTTTACAAAGACAAAAAGTGTGAGTATACAGTCAAGCGCAGTGCTGCCTTAATTGTAAGTGATGTTTGCAAACCTGGGACACGGGTTGTATGCTATTCACAGAAATGCTGCATGTGCCCTATAGGGCTCTTCCCCTCAAGAAAAAAATAAATATCTAATTCATCAAAAGCAAAGATGACTTGCAGAAACGGGCAAGCTGCAATTATCACTCTAAAGACAAAGAGATTAGAGGCTGTCTATCAAAGAAACATTTAAAAAACTCACCTGCCAGGTAGATCTGCTACCAGGTCACCCAAAACAGCTCCCCAGTTAAATAACTGGGAAGATCACCTTCAAATTTAGCTCCCAGTGTTTCTAAGGATCACTCATGGAAACAGGATTCCCAGGATTTAAAAACAAAATAAAATAAAATCAGGCAGCCCAGTACTCACTGGGCCATCTGAAAGATACTGGAAGTCCTATCTCCATGTGCATCAACATGCCAGGGACACATATGCAGCTGCCCATGCTGATGGATACAACACACAGAATAGACTACTTTGCCAATTGCAGGAAGAAATTCTCCCCTGCTCCCAATTTCTGGATGGCCTTTGTACCTCCCTGTGCTAGCACAAGTGAGTATGGGCTCCTCTAGTAATGTTTTAGGATCCTTGGTGACAATGAGCATATTTAACAGAGTAGTATCATGCAGCTAAAGGATATAAAGCTATTTGAAAGACATGGTAATGTAAATGCAAACAATTCAGCTTCAAATGGATCCTTATCACATGCACAATATCACGTGCCTACATCAGCCAAGAGCAGCAGAGAACCCAAGCAAGACCCTGCCTGAATGAAGAATTATTAGGAGTGAAAAACCAACTGAATTTTATACCTTATCTAAACTGACTGAATAATTATTAGTATTGGTGGGATTTAGAGAAAAAAAACAAACACAAACAAAACGAAGCTGTCTCAGTGAGATATACAGACGTAAACTAGCATGGAACTTGGACCAGGATGGCAGGGTACAATTTGGAGAGAAAGCCTGTAGTCAGTATCATTTGCCAGAGAAAGGAGGAGACAACCCAGCTGGGCCAGGATGGGCCCATACGTGCAGCAAAATACATCAGTGATATGCATCACACACCCCTGGGAAGCTAGCATGCAAGAGGGGCTCTAAGGAGATCCTAGTACCATGCTTTCAAGAGGAGAAAAAGATGTTCTTATTTGTGCAGGGCTGAAAATGCAAGCTCTGGATGTTTTGGAAGCCAAAGGCTGAAATGGTGGCTTGGGAATAGATTTGGGTAGGATTTCACCCCAGAATTTTGCCTTCAGGAAAGGAATGGTGGCTGTAATACAAAGCTGCTCCTCTAGACATCGTAATATTTTCACAAAATATTATTTTCTACGTCCTTTTGTGTGACCATACGTTTGCAGAGGACTCTGAATCCTTCCTACACTAACATTCAACTATATTGTTTTTTATTAGGCCTACTGAAGAAAAATAAGTTTTTAAGATGTCAAAATAAAGCATATGACAAAATAAATAATTTCCGTGTTTTAGATGTGCTGAAGAAAAACATGTGTTTTAGGCATACCTACTTATGTTTTAAATTAGAGTAATCACTGCTGGAAGACACATCCATTCGACCTATAACAATTCCTGCACAACATTCATTCTGCATCTCAACAATTTTGAGTGAGAGGCTCACTCAGCCTATGGGGTTTATTTTAATTGAGCAGATCTTATTGACAGCCAAAGCTTTGTAAATTATTGGGTATTTTTAAGTCAAGATATTCATAGGTCTAAGTTTAAACTCAGACCTAGCTGCATTCATATCTAGCAGTAATGAAGATGCAGATAAACATAGGATAAGTAAGTATGAGTGTCCACATATGTACTTCAATTGTACTATTCATATATTTTCCACACCAAAGAAATCTTCAGGATAGGAAACAATGTACATAGTAATCACTACATAAAATAGCATGATGTTAAAGATGACATCAGAATGTGGAACACAGCATTCACAATCATTTCTCACACATACTACTAACTGCCTTAGTCTGTCCCATTCATACCCTAGTTCAGGCAATGCCTGTTTTAGACGTCTGCAAAGATCTCGTCAATACCTAAGGATGTCAGATATTTATAATTCAATTTACCTTGCACAATCTTTTTTTCCAATGATAAACCTTTTTTTTCCCCCTAAAATATCATCTGTATAGATTAACACTTCAGTTACTTAAGAAAATTATTTTTATTATTATTGTGCTGATCTGTACAATGTTGTAACAGGTCTGTACTGGAATTTATGTAGGAGACAGAGAAGCAGCAGCTTATTGAGGTGTTCATAGACCAGAGCTCTTAACAGCCTAAGCACCTCTCTGTAAAACGCCAGAGGGATAAGAGAAGACATTTGCACTTCTTGAAAGCTAATGGTACTTATTAATATAACGATGGCATTAAGCTACTGAATTTCTGACAAAGGATATATAAAGTGAAACAACGATGGAACAAATACTATTTTTCTTTCAGGTATAGTTCTATAAGGAATAAGTCAAATGATTATCTAGTCTGTTTTTTTAGTGAACAAAAAACTTTACTGATTCCCATTAGAATCTGCTGCCTTTGTCTCAACAGTGTGCACACACACAACACAAGGGAGGATATAAACAGCTGCCAGGGGCTTTAGCACAATATGCTGCAGAGTAAAATTTTTAAATCTATAACAATATGTGTATATTAGGACATGGTCCTCCCCAAAAATACACTGTGTGAGCTGAACGAGCAACTCCTGTAAGGCACTAGTTTGCAGCAACTGGAGAGCAACAAAAGTACTAGCAGAACTGCCTGCTCTAGAATCAAATCCGACTGACTGGAGGAGGAAGGAAAGACAGCTTCTGAAGTCCCACTGTAATAAGCATATTTCCTTTCGTTTTGTCCTTTATAAAGTGTTAGTTCTATGTTCTATAACTCCTAAAATAGTTTGAAGATGCCACTTAAAGTGTTCTCTAAAAACCAACAGGAACACAGTACAATAGAAATATTTGTTTGTTTTTTTTTACTTGACAACTAATGTTAATTTAATGTTAATTTATCTGAACCTCTAATCAACTTAGGCTTTCATGCTGTCTCAATGTTTTCACGTTTTATTTCTTTTTTGTACACTTTCCCATTAATGGTTATATGTTCCTACATAACAATGGTTATATGTTCCTACAATGTTCTTATAAACATGGGCTTTTACCTGTCATAAGTAAAGGTCAACACTGACAAGCAGTTACTCCATGTTCCATTACTGGACAAATTTTGCATATAACCTTTCTCACAAACACTGCATATACACTCTGGATGCTTAGATGGTCTCTAATAGCTACAGGTGCTGCACAGATACTCACATCAGTAGATATTTTGCTTAACTGCTCAGTAGATTGTCCCTGCTACAAAGCACATTAGCCAACATTACAGCCCTGAAAACAACTTCAGGAGACTTTTTCACAACACATTCAACAATAATGCAACACTAGCCATCAAAAATACAATCACAGAAGTTTCTTTAAATCAGTGGTTCCAAGACTGCGGTTACCTGAAGCTGTTTCAGACAGGTGCTTCAACTGTGACTCACTGCTATACAACAGGGTTTACTGTTTGTCAAGCTTTATTTATTAGAATCTGCAAATACAATAGCCATAGTAGAATAAAAATGTTAAGCAGGAATGAGTCATGATAATGTCAGAAAGAATAACCTCAGTGTTTTTCCTCTACAACAGGTCATATGGTGACTCTGTTTTTTACCATGAAAAGTTATTTCTGGGTTATCTGTTCGTTCAGGAAAGTAAAATCATCCTCACCCAGAATGACTGAATTGGGAATAAAGTGTCCAGAGATTTACAAACAGAGCAGGATTTGAAAGCCATAAATAATGATTAATCAAATATGCTTAAAACTGCTATGTGTTGTGATCCTGCCTCCCTGAACAGGGTTATGCTGGGTTGGCGCTTTAATGTGGCTCAGAGGAGCACCTGGGTCCTCAAGAAAACAGAGCAAGTTAGTGCTGAACCAACTCTCCAGCGTGATGCTAGCATACCTATCCTGTTGCAGTTGTAAATTAAATACAAGACAAGGTCCTGATCATTTGTGATAATTACAGATCCCGTGATACCTGAATGCCAGTTGCAGTAACCCAGATAAAGTTTCAGAAATTTCAACTTACTTTTATACATATTGACTGTGCTTTTATTAGAGTATAACATTATTCTTCCCTTCTTGTTTCAGATTAACATGTTCAGTGCCACACAGAGTAACAACAGGTGTTGTATTTTTGTGGTGAGTGAAGGCAGTACTATATATACTTTGCAATCAGGATGTACAGCATCTAGTCAAATGGTAATACAGGTGAGACATGTTATAATGATTACATTTTCAAAGTACCATGGAAAACCAGCGTGATAATGATTTAGCAATTTTCTTCTTGCTTCTATTCATCACAGAAGAATCATTCTATAATTACATTATTCAGTTTTATAGATCTTTGCTGACATTTTTCTAGATTTTTTTCTCTTTTTAAATCAGATACCTATAAATAAAATGTTAAGAAACCACTCTCAACATCATGCACACGTAATCAACCATAGGATAGTTTGCAGAGAATTAATGAGTTTTAGGAATACAGCATAGCAATTACATACAGAACTTGTCACAAAAACCTCCCAGAAAGCAAGCAGAGACATAAAAGTATCCTTTTTTTTTTATTCTAAGAACCAGAGAATGTTTTCCTAATGCAAAAGAAAGTACTAAATACCTCAGTGCTCAGAAATACACGCGGCTACAAGACAAAAGTGAAAGCTTGCCAAAGGTTTTATAGATCAAGAGTATCACCTCGAAGCCACTCAGACTGAGCCTCACTGGCTAAGAACTGGAGTCACACAGCTCCAGTTGGCACAAAGACATCTGAGTTCAGCATTCATAAATTGCAAAAACTGATTGAGAGTGGTGGGAAATGTACACTGAAGGCAAAAAGCCCTAAACCAGATCACAGCAAAACACAAGTCAAATGTATATACAGAAACATCTGCTTTCATATAAAACTACAGATAAGGGACAAGCTCTCTATTAAAACACCCTGACTTAAACAAAGAATGTGATTCATCCCATCTCACAACTCCAGGACACCCTGGGGAAAAGGAACAGTAAACGAAACTGGATTTTAATGTATAGTCTAAAATGTTTGCACCTAACTGGCTACAATAAAGTTATATCCAAACAATTTCCTACCTTCAAAGGGAAGTAAGCATTTCACTCCCTTGATTAAATAAGCCAGACTGGCCACATTCACATGCTGTAACAAATATTGCTTTGTCGATTCTTTTCCAGTGTGTTTGCCTCCAATAATTAAGGTGCTTTCTTTAAGCTACTCGACCCAGGAATTACATGGCATTATTTTCCATAGGCTAAATAAAGGACATTGTATCTGATCTGCTGGCAAATTTTAAGAGTGGATCATCCCGACCCAATTAACTTGTCCTGTGGACTGATTGTTTTTGCTGAGCGATGCAGACGAGAATAGCTTAAAGCCAGGCTGCACAAAGCAACACGTGCTGGCATCCTTAGCAGTGAGGATTAAGAAGAAATGCAGAAAGCTCCCTGTATTTTCCATGTCCCTTAAGGTCATGAAGGGAATGTCCCATTCAGCCACCTGAATGGCACAATAGGCAAAGCCCAGTCTGTATTTTACCTCTGCAGTTCCACAGCAAGTGAGCTTGTCCATCTTCCTTTCTGCCAACAAGCAGGTTAATCATACACAGCAGTTCTGTTACACAACGATAGATGTGAGAAAGGGAGGCAGCTAAACAGTTTATTGTGTTCAACACGACACCCTGAAGTCAACATTTGAAAATATATACACGCAAAAATTAGTACTTGCTGGCATGAAAGCAACCCTGGGGTTTTCTTACTCTGTGCGGGCATATGCGAGAACTCTGCTGTATATCGCTGAAGTTCGGTTTACAAGGAAAGTTGCAGATACATTTCAGATCCATTCTCCTGCAGATATGTGACTAGCGCAGTTGAATGGGCTTAAAATGTGTTTTCATGCAATATCAAAGGGAAGAACAAAATCCTGGGCCAGATTCTCAGCTGCTGTAAAGTCATCTTTGATCCACTGACCTCACCAAGCTTGCACTGATTTTAAATTTGAATATTCCCCAAACCTCCTCCTGTTGCTCTCAGGCAAAGGGCAGCAATAACACCTGTGGAAAATGCCGCCAAAGGAGCTAAGCACAACCAGTAGCACAACTCAGGTAACTGCTCATCTATAACACAAAAGCACAGTGACCACGAATACCTAGATACACAATGCTTGACTACACCAATCAGACCTGAAATGAAGCTACACGAGTACAGCAAGTTTGCTATTATACAGCAAAAACAAGACATCAGATTACGGTCTTGCTTCTACCTACTGCATGCTCTGATCCTGCAGGCATCCGCTGTGAAATAGACTTGCTGTGCCCATGTGGCCCCGCTCAAGGTGCTGCCCTCGCCTGCACTGCACCACTCACAGGATTCATTAAGAGTTAACTTCATTCCAGTCAGAGTCAAGGGGGGGATCATGTAAAAAGGAGATCTGGCGCCATTTCTAGATGCACAGGGTGCCCGGGTCCAGGGGCAGAGTGGGGCTGAGGAGGCTCTGTGAGGAGAGGGCGGGGCTGCCCTGGGTAGGGCAGGGCAGGTTCCAGAAGGTTCTGGCAGCCCCACTGCTGCCGAGGCCCTCAGGGGAGCGGAGGGAGAACATCACCAGGAGCGAAGGAGGGAGGCTGAGGTGGGGGAGAGGGGGATCCAGGAGCATCGTCTGTCTGTCCCTGCCATTTCAGGTACCGTCAGGAGAGTCGTGACAGATGACGAGAAGAACTTCTGTTTCTATCCATTTTGAATCCACGCTTTTTCAAAGGCGAACGGCATATGCCATTTCTATCTTACATTTTCAAATACATTTCTGAACACCAAATGGAGCGCACAGGAATCACGGAGGGTAGATTTTTGCTTTCTGAAATAGAGGCTTATTTTTAAGAGGTGATAAAAGCTCCTTGTGAAATGATACTTACATAGGGGACCTGAAGCCCCTGAGAACAACCAGTTTCCTAAACAAATAAAGCCAGCCCCTGACAATACAAATACCTTATTCAGCATGTTAAAAAACAGGGAAGCAATTAGCTGAATATTTAAAGCAAAAGCAGGTATTTGAGTGAGGTAATACCTTTGAGGTGGTGAATATTTGAATTTCCCTTGTTCTATTTTTCCTCAAGAACAACCTTTCCAACATGCATACTACTTCTGTTTCCAGGGTAATAAGAAACAGAAGACAGACAAAAACCTTTGTGTAATTTCAATTAGTGATACACCTTGTTAATGTCTCGATTCAGAGGCTATGAGCCTGGCAAAATTATAACAGTGAGGGTATTCCATTAACAAAATAGTTTATCAAAACATGTAGTGAACTCTCCGTCACTTGACATTTCAAATGAAGATTAATAGTCTTTATAAAAGCTCTGTTGCAATTTAGTCAGCATTATGTACAGCTGTTATGTTCTGCTTTGCAGAAAAATCAAGATAGGTTGAATACAACGATCCTTACTAGCCTTAAGAAAACCAGTCAATCTTATGTAGAAACACTACACCAATTTTCCAGCATCACATGCCAAACTTCAGATTTTCTAATGTTAATAGATGCTCCTTTTACTGTTGCCTTCCTTCTCACTTTCTGATGTGAACTGCTGTCTATCTGGTTTATAAGAGATTTTTCCATGTCATGTTTAAAAGTGGCCTTCCCTCCATGAGAGGAAAGCTGTGCTGTTTATGATGAAAAGCACAAATCCAACTTCTCCACACCCTGCAAAGTCCAACAGTATTCTTTGAGGGATTTAAGCCTCAGTATTCATAAAAATGGATCCCTTCAGTGCAGATTCACTGCACTGTACACTCTCTGCAAAGGTAAGGGTTATTTTCACATCCACTGCATTTGCACCTTATTGAGAATGAACCTTTTACGGTATTTCTAATTCATTGACACAGCTAACAGGAATGATTCAGAAAACACAATGTTCCTGCTAGCTTTGCATAAACCTTCTGTCCTGTATGACATCCCTCCAAACCTCACTGTACGTCTTTGCCCATTACAATTTTTGTAGCAACGACAACATCACCACATTAGCCTAAACACCCTGAGGCTTCTTACTTTAGAGTTTTCCCCCCATGGCTGACCAGGGGCTTAATTCTACCAGCCCACAAGAATAGCCATAAATAAGCACATTTCCAGCACCTTCTTGCAAAGGAGTTACTCTTGGTAAGAAGTCAGTAGCAGAAGTTATGCAATGCTCTTCATTATTGATTCCCATGTTTTGGTACGCTTGCTTTCTAGCAACAATGAAAACAATGTGCTGTCATGAAAACAATACCTTACAAGAACAATTCCTTGAACTTACATTTTTCCAGCTAAGCTAAGCTAAAGCATCTTCCTGGGATAACAATAACACATACAAAGCACTGTAATACTAAAAATAAGACATATGTATGGATATGCCTCCTCCACTTAATTGCAAACAAGATTAGCACAGCGTATAATCAATATAAAATTGTGTTAGCTGCACAGGCCACTTTCTACAAACATGTAGCTAAATGCAAATGCACATTTCATTTTAAAATCTCTATACTTTTATTATGACACAGTAGAAAATGCTATGCCATCACTGTAGAACTGAATTCTTCTCACAGAAACAATGGAAGTATATAACTGAGAAGCTGCAGTGAAAAGTAAACCAGTTGCAGCCTGTTGTGCTAATTAAAAGCAATCCATTGCCAGTGTCTTACACAAAATTAAAAATCACAAAGAAATTAAGATGGTGTGATATGGTAGCAAGACAAGAATTGCGTTAATTAAAGGTGAGGCAAAATTCCACAGAAACTAAGTATTAGAACCATAGCTGTCTCCAGTACTGGAACTGAATGCTTTTCATGCATTCAATATGAATTGACAGGACTTTCTAAACCTTTGCAAGGGAATACCTGCCATGCCACCTTGGTAGTTCTTCTCCTCTGTGGGGGATCTACCAGGGAACCTCCTGAGTGTGCACCTAGGGACAGAACTTTAGCCAAGAACAAGTCAGCATGAAGGAGCAGAATTGAGGATAACGTACTGCCTTCCCTGCTAAAAGGAAATAGCAAGCATTAACTCTTCTGCCATGAAACACATTTTCAATCCCATTTGCCATTACACCAAGGAAGCTGTTAATACTGTGCCTCAGGAATGAGGTGTAAAATATAAATAAGATAAACCCTCAGTGGCTAAATATCACATTATGTATTTTCCAAGCATTGCCCTGAAGTTAACCTGGATCCCCAACATACAAAGCACAGAGCTCGCCTTATCTGCTCCCCAATCTCACGGGGCTAAAGGAAGACACTGTAAGAGTTTTTCAGCTTTTGTTTTGTCCTAAGTGCCACCAAAGAAACACAACAGATGAGGATAGTCCTATCTCTAAAACTTTTTTTTTTTGCATCTACTTTTCTATTTTTATCATTATCACCCAAATAAGCAGAATATACAAACACCAAATAATAATTCAAATAATAATCTCAAAAATAAATGCCCATTTACAAATCTTAATGCAAATAGTGGCTTCTACTAAGCACACTTTAATCAGTAAAAATTAAAGCTAAACTAATAAATGAATACTTTTCACAAGCATAAAATAAGAGGATAAACATAGACTAACTTCAAATCTAAGTAGTATGTTTGATTATCTATTTAGTACCAAATAGATATATTTCATTTACATATATAACATCATAGGGGCAAAGCTGTATGTCAAGTTACCATGACCAGAGCAGATTATAAGAAAGTTTAATTCCAAGAATCATTAGCACTGTTCTAGAGATAACCAAAAAATAGGTCAAGAAAATACTCGATATATTTATCAGTTTTAACTTATTACAGTGTACCTGTTGCACTGCAGTTCAAAACAAGAGGGTTTAATTTACCCACATTAATAACTCAGCTACTCTGGGAACTGGAGTTACACTGACCTGTATGTAACCCATACAATTAACTCCTGACAATTACAGATTCCCCAAAGACCTTTGACTACAGAGTGGGAGACAGAACAAGGAAAAACTGTGATGCCTAAGTGACATATAAGCCATTTTAGGCTTCCTTTGGGAGGATCTCCTTCCAGTTTAGAACTACCTTCATGTTATGGCGGTTATCCCACAAGAATGCCAATAAATCTTTAACTTGCTAGTATTTTGTAACAATTCAACCCCAGCGCTTATATGAGCTTTGCAAAATTAACACAGAGGAATCAAGTCCTCACAACATCAGGTCAGACAGTCCTCCTCATCATAAGCTGCAGGAGAGTGTACGACTATAGCCATTCGGCCTAAAGGAAATGCAACCTAGAAGAGCCAGGGCATTCATGCAATTCTCCCATCTTCATCATTCTGGAAGTTCTTGATTTAGTTGTTTCTGATGAGCACAATTAATTGTACTTGCTGCCGGGGAGAGAGAGGAAAGAGTTTCCTGAAGGAGTTAGAAGTTTCCTTCTACACAACAACGCCAGTAGTTCACCCATCCCTGGAGATTCACTGAAAGTTAGGACAGCCCAGTATAAAGTTTTGTTCAAGTGATTTACCACTTTGCAATATCCTAATAAAAAAAGCAGGGTGCATTTAAGACATTGTGACAACTTGGATTTGAAATGTGACAGCTTGACAGGTGAAGCAGTGACGCTCAGTGTAAGTTACTGAAATAAGCCTGAGGTACAACTCCCTGCAGCTTGGAAAACAGCCATATCAGCTTGAGTGGACAGACACAGATGATGGTACCTGAGTAACAAAGACGTTCTTTGTCAGTCTGGATCTCACTACAGTCGCCACCATCTTTTCTAGCTGTTTCTCTCCCTTTCAGTACTACCTCAGTCTCGTTTCTGTAGATCAAGCCAGCTACTTTTCATCCAAACTCACTCTCAAATTGTCTCACTCCATCAGATGTTTCCAGGTGGATCATCCCAACGCACTTGATGGCCTCATAGCCCATGTTTCATTACAAACCCTCCCCTTGGCTGGGTACGCATGTCAAAGGGCAACAAAACAGCTTTCTTTGGCATCCTATAGGAGAGGGCAAGAGAATAATCATCCCTAGCTATGTCTGGGGCCTCTTGTTCCTTTTCTCCTCCCTTCTACTCACTCCCCCCAAAATATTTAAGTGAGAACAAGCCAAGCTTCAGAAAAAAAAAAAAAAATCAATGTAACTTTATAAAAGTGAAAAAATGAATTTCCACCGTCAATCCTCAAATCTTTACTGTTCTCATAATCCCGCCACAGAAATTACTTGTGTGTGTAAGCAATACTACAAAACTAAACCCCAGACATTTCACAGCACTTTGTGAATCACACTGGTTTTAAACAAGGAGAGATCGTAATAGCAAATACCATAACCTACCACGTAATGTAAACGACCTATTCAACAGATGCAGATGATATGATTAAATATTCTGGAACTATAAATATTATTTCATCTATACCCCAGAGGATGGTTTAAAACCCACATTTGTACAGAAAAAAACTATATTATGAGAATATATTTACACATATATAGATATGTATATAGACAGCAGGAAAAATCATTCTATAAAACAAAAGGTTTACGAATAGATAATTATCCCAAGAGAACTGCAGTAAGGCATTCGGGGATAATGAACCCGGGTATTTAGTGCCTATACTTTTTTCTTTATAATCTATTGTATATTCTATTTGATTTTCTGGTATTTTACCTCCTATAAAGACTCTGGAAAATGGTTATGTAAGTAGCTTTAACTAGTGCTGTAAACAGGTTTTCAGCTATTTTGCCATATGTTAACGATGACAGAAGATGTTACAACAAGTGATGAAATTCATTCACAAAGAGAAAGCCCAAGAATTCGTAGGGTTTTATGCTCTAAGGGTAAGAAATCATTTTGGCTCTTTACCAGAATGAACTGTTTAATCAGAAAACATGTTGTACTGAATTTACTAGTAGTTCAATACAGCAAACCTCACCGACTTCCCATCATTAAAATCCTTATTTAAGGGATAATGCTCCTCTCAATTCATAGAAATATGGGTATGCACAGTTGTGACTGTTAAGGCTAAGCAATATGACAGACACTAGTGTATCAACATCACAGGAGTTTCTTTCAACCTTCTGAATTTAAGAATTCAGTTGAACCTCTCCTCTTTTGCCGTTGCCACGAGACTGTGAAGAAAGCATCACAGTAGTGGGTGACTGGCTTTTGGGTCCTCCACAAGTGTGAAAGACAACAAGGAGCTAGGAATTTGTATCCCTAGAGGAGAAGTAGTTTGTCCCTTTGAAAGTATTTTGAAACACCTTAGAATAACTGTGAGCAAAGCAGGGACTAAAGGGGACATTACCTTTTAAAAGCATTCACTCAATATTAATGCTTCTACAGATAGTTAATGTAAAATATGGCATTTAAAACACCATCCTGGTAACAACCCTTGTTTATATGGATTTGAGTAGACCTGCTCAAAGGCATTCATATGTCAGACTACGAATAGGTGCTGCTGTAGAAAGCAAAATATATTTTTGCCTTCTCTGACAATGCTGCATAATACTGCGGTCACTTGGAACCCCATCTGCCTTAACACTGAGATGAACAAGCTCATTCTTTTGTTTTTCCTTTAAACGTCAGTTCACAGCAGTGTATTTCCATTCCACCAAAAATTCCCCCTGCATTGTGCATCTCCTGGAGCATAATTACATACCTATAAAACCTGACTAATTTCCAATTTATAAAAAGTAATGCAATTATCTTGTTCAAATTAGATTTAATTACAAAGCTTCTAAGTGGTCTAAGAATATTTTCTCGATACATGCTCAGCTGAAAACTCCCATAATTTTCAGCACAACACACAACATCCATTTCTGGTTGTATACCTCTCCTTCTAGTTTGATAATCTATGGTTAATTGCATCACCCTGGAGCATCTCTTCAAATGGTATCTGGTTTCCATGCTGAAACATCCAAATCCAAAGGAAAATGCTAATAACCTTTTAGACAGAAGCATATCCAAAGCCCCTGGCAATCCGGGTAAAAAAAAAAAAGAAAACCTGCAGAAAACTAGTATCCACCAATCCAACAAAGCAGCTCCCATTTTATCCTCCTTTCAGCAATGCCACATAGAGCTGGTTTCCAAGGGCTCACTAAGCTGCTGCTAGATGTCCCTGGCAAATTAGTAAAAATGCTATCATGATGTATGCAAAGATGGGAAACATCCCACTTACCATCTTCCTCAGAATATATACTCCAATAGCATCCACAGTACCTGCATGTCAGTATTCTCCTATTGCCTTTATTGTTTTCATTCCATAAGTTGGCATCAGAAATAAGAGCCAAAGAAAGTGATAATAATGTAGATAGGGATGCTCAGTGCCACATTCACTTACCTGCAAAAGGAAAAGCACAGGGTTTGAGCTCACTAATCACAAAAGTTAGCTAATCTTATTAGATGGCTACTAATTATCTCTGACACAAAGAAGGATTACATGAGGCAGCAAGAGAAATGGTTTTTAATAGACATTGATTAGTTATACTGGGGAAAGAAACAAATATTATCTTTATCAAGAGATCACAAACATTTCCCTTTCTGTTTGCTGAAGAGCAGATGTGACAATGAAACAGGTGGTGGAAATATAAACCCTTCTAAAACCTCCAGGGTGTTTTCTCAGGAAGTGTCTAATGATTGTCACTAGATCTGTTGCAGCACTTACTTTATAGGCTAACGTGGTGCAAGTCGTTGCTGGGGTTTTGCCAGTGATCTCCTAGGCAACTGGCTGCTCAAAGGAGCCACAAATAGAAGCAGTAAACCCCGCTCCCGATTTCAGTCTCAAAGCAGTTTGCACTTGTAACATTCACCATGCAAGAAAATATACATCCTACAAAGGATGGGCGATCATAAAAGCATGCAGTCCCTTTCTTAACATACTACAGCCACAGATGTTGGGAATAAGAATCAGACTTCTGCATTAGTGCCAGGAAAATAACTGAATAGCTTATTTTTAATAAGTGTTTTCAATTTGATAGATTTTACAAAGAAAATATCAATTAACAACAGTACAGTGTTCACACAGACTGCTTAGTAATATGAGGTACTCATTCGGGCTCCTCAGGCATCAGAGAAAATGAGAATTTATTCTCGTGTATTTATTTAAGATTTATTATAATGACTTTATATGGTTACTTATTTCTGTTTAGCCTACAATACAAGCATAAATTTATTAAAGTCAGGTCACTCATGCATTTTATTTAGTAAGACAATAAATAGCAAGTGAAAACCTAGAAAGAGTAATCTGCTGTCAGCTGTTCTGAATAACAAATTCATATATTATTTAATTACATCTCTCCAAGAATAACAATTCATCATTCACAATTGCTCATTAAATATAATTTTTAATTTATTAAGCTATTTTTTGTAACTTGTTTGAAAAACAGCAGGTGTTTTCATTTATAAAGAAACATTAGAATTATTAAAAAAATATTATAGAGTATCTACACAACAAGCTTATTTATATCTTGGTTTCCTCTGTATTTATGTAACATTATAATACTGTATAGAGAAAATTAACCATTCTCCAGGAGAGAGTGAGGAAAGAATTAGGGGTTCTCTTGGCAAGTCAAATGAATCCTAGTTTTAAAATATATTTCAATATAAAACATGAATGCGTTCAGAAAAAGGTATTCCCTAAGTTATTCAACACAAAGTGCAGATGATAGATATCAGCAGACATAGATTCACCAGCAAAGTAAACACAACCAAAACATAAGAAAATGTCATGCTGCTAACTAATGTCAGTGTCATACCGATAAGGTCAAAATTAATTGTAAAGCCTCCTACAATCTCTTAACAGAGAAAACATGAAAGAAATACATAAGTAAACACATTACTCATATAGACATCTTTATAAACAGACACAAATAGAGTCACAAGCATACACAATTTTATCAGTTTTTATTTGAATAAATGTATAGTTCAATTTTAAAACTTGAAGTGGTTTTGCAGTAAAGGTTTCACTACATAAAAAGAGTCTCACAATGTCTTGTTTAGGCTAAGTAGAGAATTTTACTGTAACTTGGGATGTATTATTTACAGGTTTTTAATTAGAGCTACAAAGATGTCTGGTTGAAAAGGGACTCATTATTCACAGTTCATATGGCATGATGAAAATAAGAAAAAGATGTACATAAGCTAATCCATGTATCAGAAACAGCCTAGGCATATGACACAAACCTTGAGTTTAATACAATCTACTTTTCAGCTGCATTGCTTCTGATGTAATTTGCACAGAGATTTCTGTGATACATCTGCATAATGTTGTATTGTGTCACACAGACACAGCCAAAGTGACCTATCAGATTATCTCATTCGACCTTTACCAAGACAGGGTATGTAACTTCCTGATACATAGCATACCTTGAATTAAACTGCTTTATAATGCTTTGCTGCCAAGCCAGGAATCCAGTTCTGAGTAGACATACTCTGTCTCTAACTGTTCTTCGGTTGGAAGTGTTAAGCATTAGGAGGACCATCACTTATGTGAGCAAATTAATTAACGGTCTGTCAGTGAACAAGGCACCTTTTCAGCTGCTGGGGCAACCAGCATCTCATGAGGTCATTTCCTCCCTTTTCTTGAAAACTACTTTCTGTTTGGAGTCCCAGTGGCAATACACAGAATTAATCTGTTTAACAGCTCTTCTGAAAGCTTCCACAGCTGCTGATCACAGGAAGAATCTGGATAAGTTGAGAGGAATGGGGACAGCCATTGTCCACCAAACCTTTGAAGAGTGCCCACAAAAGGTCTCAGCTGGACAACAGCAACAGCTAAGGGCTTTTCAAGCTTGGCCTTAGGTGCACAAGGTGGCTGGTAGCAATTTTGCAGGTATTTCTGTAAAACAATAACAGACCTGATCCAAGACCTTACAATCAACAGCAATAGGAAAGAAAAGGACAAGGTGCACATATATTCTCTACATCCTTTTGGCAAGAACAGCAAGGAAGGCTGAAGTGCAAAAAAAAAACCACAACAGCAGCAGTTGTGCCAAAGGATGAGGGCAAATGGCCTTCTTCAGTATTGATTTTATCCAGAAAGTAACATGAAGAAATGTGAAGCAAGACCTCCTGCATTAGGATTCTTCCTTGCATGGACTATTTTTGCAAGATGTCATTAGACTGGAGGAACATCTACCCGGACAAATTACAGCACAACTTTTCTTCAGTGTTTAAAACCAAGTGCCTGCACCATTCCTGCAAAGAGTTATGAATGGGAAATTGTTCTTTGGTTTTCTTAGATAGTAGGACTTTGATAGCAGAAGCCTTATTTAGGAAAAAAAAAACAACACAGACAAATGGACCATTGTCAAAAGATATTCTGAAGGACAGAAGAAAATGCACTAATTAATTCAAGAAGAATTTTATGGAGAGACTTTCAATTTTACATTAAAGGGACTAGTAATGAAGGTATTTGCAACTGCTGCATTTCCAGGGAACAAACTTCATTGTAGGACTGGTAGGGAATTACAAAAAACCAAGGGGGCTCAGGTTTATTTCTTCAGCTGCAAACAAGTTACCACAGGATAAATGACCACACTTCCCACAAGAGACAAACCAAGAATTTTCATTTGGTTTCCAATACCTGATTTTCCACAGAAAGAGGGTAGTGAAAAATTACAAGTTTGTCATATGCTTCAACCTGCTTGAATATATTCTGTAAAGAAGATGAGGGGAGAAGCAGAAGAGCTGGCCCGTGTTCTGAACCACAGCCAGGCAAGCTTAAGACAAAAAAGGCAAAATGTAATCAGCTAAAAGTTATGCAGGAGTCTTCTGCTAAGATTTCTGAAGCTGTGAAAAGCAGAATAAAAGATATTGCATAAGCTGAAAAGATAGAGAATGGCACTGAGGCATTGACTGAGCTGGGCAAAAGTCTTAGAAATCAGGATACAGAATATTAACTTCATGCAGAAAGACAGAGATGAAAAGAGCAGCATGGCAAAAGCACATGCCAAACACGTGGCAAATCTGAGGGGAAAAAGGTAGCCAGAGCTGACAGAAGAAGGATGAGTTTACAACAAACCTAGCCAAGAGAAAATCATGGCATAAGCCAAATTTAGATCAGTAGAAGTGAACAGAAAGTGACAGATTTTAGAACTCTGCAGTATGAAACACCAAGCCAAGAGACGATAGAAGAAGGAAAGGAGAAGGAAGACTTCTCAGAGCACAGTAAAGGTTAGCAGAGGATTGGTATGAAAAAGAAACACATTACTTCCCCCCCCCAATTTAAGACAGATCCATTGTTTTATAATGTGGTGGTAGTACTAGGAAGGCAAGAAAAGCTACACCTGGACAGGGAAAGCAAAGTTATTTAAGGAGTGGAAAGAAATACTAGTCGGAATAGAAGTAAGGAAAAAAGCATCAAAACAGAAAGAAATCTAGGAGAACAAGTGTGACCAAGAACAAAATACTTTCCAGACTTTGAAATGAGAGTAAGCAATTTCTGTAGACTAGGGTAGGGTTTGAAGTGAGAAGGATGTAATCAAACAAGGTTTTGAATATAATGTAAAGGCAGCATGAAAGAGTCTGGTCAAGTGACAAAGTGTCCTATCAATGTTCAGTGAAGGACCAGTACAACTTTGAGTTCCATTTAGGCATTGCATCCAAAAGCCAAAACTCTGCTAATGGAGTGGTACCTTCTCTGAAAGTGTGCAGGATTCTGAAAATCAGGACTTTCAGCAAGTTAAACAGATGCTGGCATAAACAGAGGTGATACTACCTGAAGCAAGTAAAAATTAATAAAAATAAAAATCAATAAGTTAAAACCAGCTACAGTTTAGGGAAACACATAATCAGTCTCCACTCCATACAGGTACAGTCAAACTTTGCATCAGCTCCACTCAGCTTCAAAGTAATAACCCTGTGGTCTTAAGTGCTGCTCTCTGGATGATACTGTTACCTTCTGCTGCTAAAAAGTTAACTAAGACCAAAAGATTGATTTTTTTCTTGCATACAATAAATGGGAAACAAAAAAAAAATCATTACCCTAAACACAGTAAGATATTCTCCATCAGCAAACCAATAATTCCATACATTATGTCTAAACCAAGCAGTCTGAAAAAGAAGATTCTCTGGTCTGCAAGGAAGCAGTGTCAGTGGAGGCTTGCATCAACACTTCTGCTGAGGCTCCAAACACCTCAGGAGAGTCATGATCTGTCTTTAAGAAGCAATGGTTCTTGTTTCACAACGGTGACAGTACTGATAGTCACCTTCTCCTACAGGAGGTGATCACAAATTCCCAAGAATTTTTCTCTCATTCCATCGGTAGGCTGGTAAATGAGACAGATGAATGCAGACATAATTGAAGGCCCTAAAGACAATATAGATCCTTCATCTGATCAAGATTAGCCTCTGTCCCAGAACATAAAACACTGCAAATACCAACCATCAGTTAATTCATGTCCCTGTGCAGCAACTCCTGTTGTCCTATAGTCAACAAGGTGAGCAGAGGTCTGCGGTTTACTCTGGCAAGGCAAACCGTAAAAAGCCAACTACTAGACTTTGAAGCGTTGACTCTCGCATAAGACTTGTCACATGCTTTAATGAAACTGAACAAAACTGGATCTGATATCTACCAAATAAGTTAGATTTCCTTCTGTTTACTCCGATATTATGACATCAACACACAATATGGTTCCAGTTTTTACTATCTGCAGTCAATGAAGGAATGTAAACCTAGGAAGTTTTTTTTCTGTACAGAAGTGAAGAATAATATTGTGAAATGCCCCTTTGCTCCATTTACATTTCAAAATTAAAAAAAAAAGATCTGCTACATCTCTCAGGCATCATTTTCCATGCCCTGCAACTCACTGTTAAGAAACAAGAACTGTTGAGAAACCAGGGATGTCTACAAGACTGCAAGAGGCCAAAAGAAAAACTCTTAACATTTGAAATGACACATGACATTTTTTGAAGCAATGATTTGCAAGAGTAGAGGAACACTTGCATTCATTTGAAAAGAAAAATCTATTCTACTTTTAGGAGCGTCATTATAGAATAAGATACTATTCACCTCATGAAAGTAACTCGAGTGTCATGTAAGTCACTCTGACCACAGCTGTTGGAAGAAGAAAAATAAAAATCTATAAACAGCTGTGGTGTAATCAGATAAAAACAACTCAACTGAAAACGACTAAGGCAGCTGTTTTAAAAAAAAAATCATCCATAGTTAACTGGTCTCATGCCACTGAACAGTTTAGATAAGCTGCAGTTAAAACGTATCTACTCTATACATTCCTTTTAATCACACATGAACATGTTCACACAGAGCCAAGGAAAAACACAAAGGCTCCATTAACAATACCTTACATGACTTTTCATCCTCCTAGAAGACAGGCTGGTAGCTCATGAACGCTGTAGGCAGTCTAAAGACAAAAAGCCCCACAAAAACAACAACAACAAAAAAAACACCCAAAAAACCCACCACACAATACAACCAAAGAAAACCCAGAATAATTCCTGCAAACAGACACTAACTCCATATATAACTACTTTGGCAGGGGAAAAAAAAGAAAAACAAACAACAAAACAAACAGACTTCAGCAAAGGCTTTTCTAGAGGAAAACACCATGCATTCCAATTCACAGTCAGCAACAAGGATAGAAAACTGGCTGTCC
Source organism: Ibidorhyncha struthersii (assembly GCA_013398815.1). Lineage (NCBI taxonomy): Eukaryota > Metazoa > Chordata > Aves > Charadriiformes > Charadriidae > Ibidorhyncha > Ibidorhyncha struthersii. The sequence goes on along the minus strand of VZSZ01011502.1, from coordinate 259,942 downwards.
TTACTGTTTGGCTAAAGTGAAATACTTTTTTTTTTTGCCCAATAATCCTGTGAAGGCACATAGCAATAACAGGTGTACAAACTAAATCAGAATGTGGCGGTTATCTCCTGGAGTTTAGTTTTCAGTGATTGCGCATGGCTCCAACTTTAGTTTATGCAAGATTTTAACAAGCTGAGAAATTAGGACATGAGAAAATTTATTTCACAATGAAGTCCCTGAAGCACTGAGCACTGATTTGCATTTTAGCATGTCATAGATATCCCCCACCCACACTTTCTTCTCCTTGCTCTTGTTTGGGTATCTTTAGACCAGGACTCTCACGTGAAAAAAAAAAGCAGAGATGAAGGCAATTGCTAAGGTTGGACTGAAACGGAAAGACTGAAGACAAAACTGCTGCTGGGACTGTTTTTTCCACACGGTCACTGCATATACGGCTTGAATCCCAAAAGGTTCCTGAGCAAGCCAGATGCCTTTTTACTAGGCTTCTCTTAAGGACAGTTTGAAAGGTAAAGACTGAAAAATGTAGTGTGAGGGATTATAAAGGGTTCTCCTGTTCAGGGAACATGTTTTGAGCATACTGACAGCAGTACTTACCTGAGAAGGTTGACACAAAACACAGTCCAAAATTTGATGAAAAGAATAAGTTTTGCACATTTGTCGAAGTTTTCCCTCCTACACTTTCTCTCAGTAATTTTTCAGAAAAACAGTGGCTCTATAGTAGTTTTAACGATTTATTCACTGAAANGCTTGCTTTTGATCTACTACTTATTTCATGAAAGGAAATACTTACCCTTTCAGTCACAACACAGGCATTGTTTTCCATGAAGTAACCATGCCTTATTTGGCACCAAGACAACACTTGGCACTTTTTCCAGAAGTACCAAAATTTACCTCATAGAGCCGGCATGCACAAGTGTTATATATCCTACAATTATTTCAATAAATACTAAGTCAACCTCATTAAACAGCATGCACAAGCACATCATAATGAATTACGCTAATGCCAGAATACAAAAAAAACAACACCCAATTGACACTTAAAGGAATTATTCAGTGGAAAAGCATGATTAAAAAGTACAATACATACTCTGAGAATTTTTAAAGCAAAATCAGACACCTTTCTAGAGAATGTACTTCTGTTGAACTAAAGCTTATGAGGCTGGTTAAAGAAAAATCAGAGTGAAATTCTCTGCATCATGCTGTGGCAGAGTTTAATCACCATCATTCTTCCTAGCTCCGCGTGCTATGAATTTATGAATTTCAGATAAGTTAAGCTGCTTCTTTGCAGGTCCCGGATGAGACTGAAATGCTTGCAGGTACTAGACCTAGTACATGAAGCCCAGTGGAGCTCAAGCAGGTGCTGTACCCATCTCAGAAGTTGCAATCATGAAGGCAGACAGAAGGAGTGGGCAAAGGTTCCCCAGAAGGTGAATTCAGCTCAAAACATTTGTCCACATAAAAAATCCTGCTGAGCTGTTATGAAGTATACAGCACCTGTGTTTTTGTGCTATTATGAAATACACAAAGGCAATTATGCAGCATAGTAAGAGTGGGGCTAATAATTTATTGACTGTATTTTGCCACAGTTACCTGGATTCATAAACTATGAGAAAAGAAGTATTTATTTTGACACTGCACAGAACTTAGGAGGATCACATTCAATACTGATGAACTAGACTGAATAAGAGTATTATATGAGGACACTAGAAGCTGCTTTGGGAAGCCTAGTGCAGAGAAACCCAAAAACCTGCTAAAGAGTTTTTTCGAAGAACTGACCTTTACTATTAATGGAAGCAGAACACACAGCAACTAAAACTGCTATTCTGGAAGAGCTGTGCAATTTACTAGGATTTTCATTTCTGTCACTTGGAGTACCTTTACCACAACTTTACTGGAAAAGTCCTTTAAAAATAAACCAGTGTTTGCAACCCACTACAAAAGACAACTTAACTAGGTCTTCTATTTTCAATCATGATGTATATTCCCATGTGTGTGAAAGTCACTGTAGAATTTTTATTATTTCCTGTACTTTGTATATCAGTTTGATGGTATTTATTCTGTGTAGATTACTAAGTAATTACACTTTTCCATCTTTCAGTTCTCAGCTAGGTTGCTATTTAGTTTGTTTCTCTAAGTTATTTAGGCTGTTACTCATGATTACTGTTGTTTGTACAACAGTAGCAAGCAATTCACGTTGGTTGGACTCAATGATCTTAAAGGTCCCTTCCAACCTAGACAATTCTATGATTCTAAGTTCAGCAATATAAGCATTCTGCAAGTGAGATTCAAACTATTGGCACTTTATGTAAAAGGTGCTACATTATTCACTGTGCAGTGTCACCTGCAAATATTTTTTTGAGTGAGTCAATTAAGAGCTCTGTACAGATCAAGTGATCTCCACCTGGAGAAAGCGTACACATCTTGGCCTCCCAGACACCATTACAAAAAGTATACTTTGAAGCCATTAGTAGAAGTTACACTGAAATAGAAAGCTAACTTAAAAGTTACACCAGACTCCCAGACACTGCACTGTACTAACGTGGCTACAGAATTTCCACACTACAACTGGTTTTCATCAGCTATCTCAGACTGAACATATAGTTATCTGCCCCACTCCACACAGACATACATAGGGAACTCTAGAAAATGAATTATTTGAGGGGAGAAGAATGGGAAGATAGTGAAGGTTAATAAAAATCATTAAGCTGCACAGATTCAGTTCCCCATGTCACACTTTTTCTGAAAGTTGCAAAGACTATCTGGGAAACTCCACAGCATGTTCAGGAAGTACGGTGATATATACCAAACCCGGTCTGCATTGCTGCTGTAGAAACCTGGCAAAAGGCTTGCATGGAAATTCAAACATGTAAAAAATATTACAGTAGTCAGTTCCAGGCCTTGCATTATTACTTATAGTAAAGAAGCGTCATTGCTTTACGAGCTAAGTTCCTTTCATTCTCCTAATAGCTACTGGTTCACTGATCACAGCTTGTGAAACAGCTTGCTAGCCAGAATGTAATTCAAGTAGCAGTAACGTAAGATTTCATATGAAAAGCTACAGCAATGACAATACAGGAAAAGTTTCTGGCCCCCATTTCCATCCTCACTGGTGACAGAGAAAATAGAGCTACCCCAGAGGCTCTGGAGATCCGGTCAAGGTCTGCTGGGTAAGCAGGAGCAGGCACTTGCCTGGAAAGGGCGTAAAAGATTGAGAGAAAAAATAAAAACATCTAGTGAGCCCCTCCATCCTACAGACTCATTTCAATGGCCCTAACAACCCCCCCAGCCTTTTGGAGGAAACAGAGCTGCCCTCAGCCTGTCAAAATACCAGGATAGCAACAGTGCCACGGTGGTCACTTTACACAGAACCCTGAGGCTTTCCCAGCTCCTCGTTGACCGTTTGCTCCTCCTGACCTCTAGTCATTCCACATACAGGTTTTCTCCCTACTTGCTCTCCAGCCTTCCCTTTTTGTTACTCTTATTACTGCCTCCATCCTAACAGGCCTCCCAAACTTATGTCTTCTACGCAAGAGATAAATAATTTAAAATTTAGAGACACATGGAACCATCATGATCGTTCTGCTCTGCTTGATTACATATTTTGCTCCCCGATTTGTTACTGTTTAGATGGTAAAAAGGTTTGAAGTAAGGACCTGGTCCTTACCTCATGCAGACTTCAGCATAAAAGGGCTCTGATTATAATTGTCCCTTCTGTGCTACTATTGAGAAACAATTCATGATTATACTTTACTAAACATGAATTTCTCATCTTAGACTCTTCCACATCTCAAAACAGCAACCCAAACTGAAAGCTGTTATTTTTCAAACTGTCTTCCCTTTCTTGACTGCTTTCTCGCTACAAACACACCACCCTTTCCCTCCCCAAACCATCCTTGAATTATCCTGCATTGACGTTTAATATTTTGTGATGGTTGTCCAGTGGATGGCATGTATGCACAAGATAACCATGACAACAAATAATTAGCAGGTTTTGGCTGGCTGAATGCCACCTATGAAGAAAACAGCAATTCATCTCCTTACAAGAGACAAAGGAAAAGACTGAAGGAGCTCTAAGACATCTTGCATTAAACCATTATATTCCTTTCCTACGGTGTAATCGCTTCTTTAAACACATTAAGAGAACTAAGACTTTCTGTACACTAAACAGAGACAGTGCCCCTCACCCTTCACATGGCTTTAAAGTCAGCTGAAATAATGCAGAAGTAATTGGGGTGATAAGCCAGAGCTATGTTTTATTTCTTTCTCAATTTAGAAAGTTTCAGCTTTAACTGGTGACAAAAACTGAATTGAATTTTTCAATTTTTTAGATTGTCATCAGTTGCTTTTTCACTGTTGGGTCCTTTGTGGGCTTTCTTCATTTTGCCTGGACATGACTGAAAATTAACTGGAACACAAAATGGAAACGCTCCTCCACTTTATTAGGATCATTTGCCTGTGTTCGCTGGAAGACTGCACTCCATCTCTGCCTGTTCTCCCCATGTGCTGAAAGTAGGGAAACAGAAAACATTTTTGTCCATCTCAGGCAGGAACACAGCCCTCCTCCTGTGAGGTGCCATCAATACCTCATCTCCCCTCACTCTATTGCATAGCAAAGACCAAAGACCTAGAAACCCACTCGTAAATCCCACTGACTTGTAAATCCCACTGACAGGAGAAGATCTGGACAGCAACTCTCTGCTTCTATATTGCTGTGATTACTATAGTTTGTTCTGCCACAGATGCAATAACCACAGACATTTCTGCAGAACTGGGCTGAGATTTTTTCAAAGACACATTAGAAATAACAGCAAAAAAACCCACATAACTTTGATTTCTACAGGTCCTCTTATCATCTTCTTGTTCTGGAGCCCCAAATCCAATGACCCTGCACAGGGGCACAGTGGGATCGACTGGGAGGAAAAACACACCCTGAACAAAGGATATTCCTGAAATTCTGCCTGCACTGCCCAGCTCAAGTTCATGGAATAAGTGGTTGCAAAGGCTGCAAACCAGCTGGGCCCCTCCAAAGCTAATGCACATAAAAGCAAGAGCCACCTTTGCCCATGGAGCCAAGACAGGCAGTCACTCCTCCACACTGACAGCACAACAGCACTAGCTGCCATGCCAGCCCTTCTCCACCTCATACCAATGCACTGAGAAATCAGTCAGTGCATCTGAGAGAAATAAGAGGAACAGAAGTTTTAGAGGAGGTTTTCAGGTAGGCAAAGATTATGCTTCCCAAGATTTCCATTCCACTGTTAGGAAGTAGTGTCCCAGAGAGACCTAGTGAAGTCTGCAATTCAGAGTTGGTTTTTCCAGTTTCTCAGCAGCCATCACGCCTACAGCATCATATGCTTATAAGCTCTGGCACGTCAGCCACTTGGGGACTGTTCACAAGCCACATGTGGCTCTAGAGAGGAGCCACTTTCCCTAAACAGGAAGGCTAAGATTAGCTTCCTGCACCTAAAATGCCTGCCTCTCGGATAAATGGCATGCTTTAAGACATGTAAAAGAAGAAAGAGGCCAGATTACTATTCAAGCTCTCAAATGTCTTCTATGAACTGTACTGAAAAACATTATCTTTACATTGAATAAAGAGGTGTTACATGACATTAAAGACTGCCTTGAAATTGTGTGCAATACTGAAGAGCAGCAAATGGAAGATGCAAGGCAGAGAAGGGAGAAGATAGGCAAATTGTTATGGAATACATAAACACTGCAAAGTGTTAATCAAGCGTGTTTCTCCCTGTATCAAGTTCATGGCATACAATACAACATAGTGTGAAAGTTTTCACACTGAGTGCTCTTCGTTGTGAAGAGAGAGCAGCAGATTTTGTTTCCAGTGAGATCAGGGTCTTGTTCGAAGCCTTTACATCTGACAATGTACCAGTCAGAGAGAACAAAATTATTCTTTCCATCCTCTCCCATATTTCCATACTTATACATGCCCAAAGAAAGCAGTCTTTTTCAAGATGTTTCCAGCATTAATGTACCTGATTCTTTGAAATAAGAAAAATACATATGTATTAGTCACATAAAAAGCTTTAAAACTATACATAAAATCTGCAAAATCTGCAGCAACCCATGCTTATTAGCATATCTGTGCCAGTTTAAGTGGATGCTATTGATTTAGCTCATCAGATAAACACGTTTACCATCAGCTATGCTTCTCCTATATTTTCAGTGTAAAGCTTAACAACAGATACACTATGAGGAGTCTTTAAAAGGACAGAACATGAGTGCCATTGTCTTACAAATGGTGGAACCTACAAGAAAAGGCAACAGGGGCAAAATCAGGCAGTTCAAATTAAAGTATTAACCTGCCACAACAGGGATACAGCAAGGTAACTAAAGATGCCCTGAGCACATGCAGCAGCTTTTTTAGCTGCTAATCCTAAAATGATGTCAGTTCTTGATAGCTCATGCTGTGAAACACATCAGTGCTTGAAAGGTCTTTGTGGCTGGTCTAATTCTGTTTTGCTGCAGTTAGGCTGGACAAAATCAGAAATCCCCCTTACCAGTTTTCTTTCGACTCTGCTACCCTTTCACTTACCCAACCCAACCTGTTTAATGCAGACTTCACAGGATCAAATGTACCTGTCTACCTGGTGACATTTAAATTACAAGGGGCTTGCTACTGTTAAAATTGTATTCTTGCTAGACTACAAAAATACTCAATCAACTACTTTCAGAGTATACTCTTACAACACTATTAAAGACTAAATACTTTGGATATTGCATCAGTTTACTTTGAGGCCAGTAAACTGCATATAATGGCATCTGATGCAGATGTCCAACACTGGAAACAACTTCACTACATGCTCTGAAATACATGACCTACAATATTTTGCACTACCTTTGAAGCTGTCAATCATGGAGAACTTCCGCTGGTATTGTATATGAGAGTTATTCAGAAGTTTGAGCATGACACCACAAATTGATCCTTCTTGGGTTTATTCCCAGCTTTATTTGTGACTTGCAATGAAACAAGTAGTACTACAGCCAACTTTAAACTACTTTACCCAAGGCCTCGAGTACAGAGACCAAGCAAGGTACCCCAAACTGTGGAGCACTGAGAATTGTAGCAAAACAGGAATTTATATATTCTGGCTATTGGTTACTGTGTAAGCCTCAGTCAGGCTGTGTAAGATGAAGTCAAATGCATTGAAATGTGCATCTTGTTAAAGCAGTACAGAAACATTTATCAATAACAGCTTTACGACACTATTGTAGAAAACTACTAAATCCTATGCACCATGTATGTAACTCGGTTGTAAGACAACAAGTAGCATCCTACATTTTACATTAATATAAATAGGATGCAAATTTGTTCATTTTAACCTCTTCTGGTGTTGCCTCTCTGTTTTGATCGCAAACTGGATTGTTTTTATTGCTACCACATCAGCTCCAAGCTTCCTCTTGCTGGTTAAAGTCTACTTGTCAATCCTATATTCGCCCAATTCTCAGACCCTTAACGTCTGCTGCATATTCCCTGTTACTTTAGGTTTTCTATGTTTTGCTGCCATTTTTCCTTCCTCTATTCTCCTAGGAGATTCACCATACTTCCATTTCTCTGTGGCCTATCACTTCTTTCTGAAAGTCCAATCTTTCAACACAGGTTAGTGCTAGTAACTAAAGACGGCAAGCTTACTAGTTCAAAACTCTGACTTTTAAGCTCAGATACTTGTGAAGATTAATCTCTTGTTCCACAAATAAACAAGTCATACTTCATTTTCACTTTGGTTTTAGTTGACTTGGCTATCATTACTGCATTTGGCAACTAAGACAAAATGCTGAAGTTTTTTGTAAATTTTCTATGGAATGAGGGAAGTGCTGCCATGGAAGCACTCAGAGATCAGATTTTGGTAATATTATCTCAGTCACTTTAAATATACTTATGTCCACAAAGGTAATAATGCCACATATGTCATGTAATGAGAAAAAAATGCAACTGTTATTCCAATATACAGAAACTTTACTCGAAAAAATTGTTTTAGCCTGATCTATTACAGATGTAGTTTGAATTTGTCAAGTGATTCCGCTGGAAAAATAGTGATAATGGTATACTGACACACTCTTCTTGCCTTGTCTCCCTTTGGCCTTATAGCTCTGTGTCCTACTCCTGAAGATTTCAGGAAGTACTCCGTTTCCTCTCTGTGAAGGGATTTGAATCCACACGTCTCCCAACCACAAGGCAAAAGCTTTTCTCACTTCAAGTCTCTGTCCTGAACCAGCAGACAGTGGATTAAGCACAGAATTTCCACACTATCCCGAGGTGGGTCCTTGTTAGGTTTGCTGTGAGGATTATGCTGCTTTGGAAAAAAATAAAAATAAATCAAACATTTCTACATGGAAAAGAAAGTGCCATTTGCTTTAGGGAAGCCAGAATAGTAAAAAGGGTCCCTATCATGTTATGTGGAGGGAATTATCATGTGCTCATATAAATAAGTAGCCAAACATTGACGAATATGTACTCAGATTTTTTTTTCCTTTCTATACATGTTTCTATGGTCATTTCTACAAGAAAAAAAAACACACCTTCCTTAGCAGATTTATGTTACCCCAGTCACAGCCTGTAATGGCATCTCTCCGAGGCAGACTAATCAGCTCTGCTTCCTGCCTGCAGTATATTAGGTCATCCTTCCCCTGATAGCCCCACTCTCTAGTCACACAGGGCGCTTCAGACAGACAGCAAGAAGGACAAATCTGTTCTTCTGCAGTCAATCTATATTAAGGGGCTTACACTGCAAAGCAAAGGAAGTGCGGAAAGAGGATACAAATAGATTAATATCATTACAGCTTGTAAATGATCCTAGGAAGTTAAAAACAGCCTGCTTGAAGAACACAGAAACTGATGTGTTACAAGCATCCTCCACAGATCTCACCATAGTAACCAGAATAGCCAAAATGTCTGTATCTGTTAGGCATAGCATTTATACATGAAAATATTTTCCTCCATTTCTGTAACACATAATTTTGCAATTGGGTGAAGGACTTCTAAGGGAGAAAAATAATAATCAAAGCCTAAAGGAAATGTCTTTTTTATAGAAAGTGAAGGGTAGGGAGAGGAAAAGATAGAGTTCTGTAACCTGGTTTCTTCACACATTAAAGCCTTCTTGCTACAGAGGTATCTTTATAGATAAAATAGCCACTCTGAAAAAATATACATCTTACATTCCATCACAGATATTTCTGTATCTGTGTATAATGAGACAATTTATTCTGGTAGACATTAATACCAGCAAAAACACTTGTCTATATTTAGATATTATACTGAAACACTATTTCCCAAAAGTTCTTGTACTTGAAATGTACATAAGTAAATCAACAGCCAGTAGCCAAAATAAACAAACAGCTAAGTTACAATGAATACATGAGTGAATACAGTTCTGATTTTATTTTCTTCTTTTCTACCTTTATGGTAAGTTTTCATTATAGACCAATTTGGGCAGATAAGTATGATACCTGCTATGTTTGTACTTTATGTTGAACACACTAAGCTCACTCTGGAAGGTCAAGCTTCAATCACACCCTCCATCTTGCATCTTTCTGGCAGCTTCTGCAGATTATTTTGCTGATACCACCATGTCAAAGGGACCAGACATATCTCTGTATGTTCCCCTAAAATGCTTTGAATTCCTCCAAAAAGATTGCACTATTCTTTATTTACAGTTCTTTGGTTGTACTAAAGCTAGCAAAATGTGAAGACATACAATAGTAGCTATACAACAATCTTGTGCTACAAAGCATAGAAAGGATCACTAAGGATCACCCTCTTGGTACCAGAAGAGGGGAACAAACCCCAGGCACCGTCATCAGACTTCCTGGCTGTTACAGCAGATGAGAACACTTGCACATTAGAAATGTCATGCTGAGGGCTGAGAATGCCAAGCCCTTCTGGTCACATCTTGCCTGAATGTAGCTAGCACTGTGGCCCTGCGTAGGAATGCAACTCAAAACGTAGGAATGCAACTCAAAACGTAGGAATGCAACTCAAAACGTAGGAATGCAACTCAAAACGTAGGAATTTGAATGAAGGTTTACTACAGTCCAGCTAAGACATTCTGCAGTTAGAAGTGGTTTTATGGTGTTTGGTTCCTAAATGCCAACTGAAATAGAACGTACCTTTCTTGGTTCACCATAAGGACACAGACTTTCCTTATAATTTTTCACAACATAATTCATCACAAAATAGGCTGCCAGCACTGCCATTTTGTGCTGCCACAGAAGATTTTGCTGAGATAGCCATTAGTGCTAATGCTTATCCTGGCAATAGATCATGCTACTGAATAAATTTGCTTGCTGTAATTAGTTGATTTACTTAAAATTAGTGAAGTGCCAATCATTTGTTCAGCAGGGAGATGCATACATTTTCTAGCAAAAATCAAAGCAGTTGTCACAGTCAACCAAAATGGATTCTTGTCTTTAAATTCCTTAGAGTTACAAAACATTTAAAATTAAAAGCCACAGGGGCCTGAATTAACTAATCACTTAAGAAAAGTTCTAAGGGGTGTGGTTTTAAAATAATGGTTATGAAATAAACTCTTATGAGAAAGAATGAATATACAGCAATTCTAAACAAAGATGTGCAATTATGTAACCCACACAATTCCCTGAAACTACTATAATTCACTTAGCACTATTTAGATATTCAACAACCATTGGTATGTACTAAAAATATAACACCTGGAAACAGTGACTAAGTTTTGCACTACGGTTACCACCTTTCACTACAGCCTGCATTGCCTCAGATGCACACCCTTGCCCCTGTGAAGCAACGGAAGCATTGGAGATAAGTCAAAAATGTAAATCCTCACCGGATGAACTATCAGCTGAGTTTAAACTCACTGTTGTTATACACCCTCATATCATGTTTACAAGTCATAAGAGGTCCTGGCTGTGAGCAAGCTACTTCCTGGGTGTTTATAGAATAAAAAAACTGCAAGGGAAAACCCACAGATTTCTCAGCATACAGTGAGTCGCTGTTCCTATATTCATACCAGTTGAATTCTCACTTTTAACTTTAATGGACAGCTCAAATATGAAGGCACATAAATAGTGGAGCACAATAATTTAAAAGAATTTCTCTGACCCTATTAATTTCAAATGAACACAATTATAAACAGGAAATGAAAGTATAACTACAGCAATTGTTAAATGGATATAAACCCCCCACATGTTCATTTCCAGGTATTTATATGATAGGAACAACTACAGCTTGCCTGGAAAGGCTGTACCCTCACAGGGCCTTGTCTTTCATGACTACTTGCTTCAGGATACTCCCACAACTGGGGCAGCAAACGCTAGCGTTAAGGTACCAGCCCTTGCGTGCCTTGTAGATTTGGCAGCCTTTTATACCCATTCAGAGCAAGAATGAAGGAAACGAATGGCAAACCTAGATTTGGAATCAGCATCTATCCACTTTTCACTTTAATAAATATAGACAAAGGCAAGCAATGGCATGTCACATTTAGATAACCCACTTTCAAGGCAGATGCCCCAAATCTCCTTTTTCTCCCCTCCCTCCCCAAATCATTGATTACATTCTTCTCAATTTGGATTTTTTGTTTGCAAGCACAAACTTGTTAACAGGTTCCATTCAATTCAGGTGAAGTGTGAAGGTTCCACAAAACCTCAAACACCTACAAACCATAAAAACTTCAAAACACTAACACTGAAGCTGGAGGAAAAAAAAACAACCACACACACAACACAAAATCATCATATATATCTCAATACATCATATATATTACCAAAAGTATGTTTTTTCACCTCAGTGGCACAAATATAAAACTGTTGTAGGCAACAATCATCTAAACTCAGATTGTAAACTGTGGATATTATGACCACTTTCCTGCTGCAACGGTAATATCATTTCTCTTTTGGCAATGGAATTATGACAGTTGCCTGAGGTTGGCATATGGTAATGCTTTACTATGGGAAACAATGCAGTCAGATGCAGATAAGGACTCAGTTCTCCCATACTTTTCTCCCAATGCATTGGTTTCCATAAACAATGTGCTTTTGAGCAAAGACTGAAGCAAAGTCTGAAATCCAGGTGTCTGCTCTGTCCCATGCTTGCTGGTTTGGGGTTTTTTTTATGCTCTAGGAAGCAAAACAAGGACAGTTTGGCCATCTGCCCTGTTGCATCACAGTTAGAATAATAGCTGTACATTTTTTTTATTCTTGATGGTGTAGTATTCACATATTCTAGACATCGGTTCTTGATTGGGGATAAAGAGTCATTTTTTCCTTTAAATTATGTGTTAAAGGACTAAAGGAGTGATGTGTTTATTTGCATCATACTACCATTATATGAAAACCTGACCTTAGAAAAAATGTATAATAATAGTAGTGGGTGAATAAGATGACATTTGCTTATTTTTTGGACTGCTTTAATTTCTGCATTAGTGACTAAATCCAAGCAGTGTACAATATGAATCAAGATATGATTCATTCTACCATGAATTAATATGCATTAACTTAATGAAAAAAATCTAAAGGTTATTTTAAAATCTCACCAGGGTGTACACGTTCCAAGGATAAAATGAATCAGACTACATAAAATTTCAAGACGGTCTCAATCCTGCAATGCCATCGTTTTCAGCTCTTCATGACTTTGGTTTAGACACAGGAGCTGAGTGCCTGCTATCACTTCACATGGCCATTCCACACATTGGTTGTAAGGAAACAGTAATTCTGACCAGGAAAGAAGTCAGGATTTCTCTATCTGATCCCCTCAAGGTTTGATCCAGCATGTGTCCCACATTTGTCTTCACAAGGCCTGAGTTCCTCTGCTCAGTCAATCCTCCTACACTATCAGTAGGCTTACCACTACCCCAGTCTCATCAAAGGCAATGGAAATACTCCTCGAACATTTTGATATAGCATCATCTTTACAGTTTAACACTTGTAACTCAGCACAGGGTGGGACCATTTTAAATACCAACTCTAGGGAAAAGACCACAATGCAACCAAGGTTGAATTTGCACTCTACCTAACACTAGCAGCCCCCATTAATCTCAGTATAAACTACAGACTCACTCAGTATTATCATTAATGCAGCATCAGAAAGTTATTTGCTTAGGAAATATGAGAAAATAATGCAAAAGGCTCCTCTTTTCTGTACAGTCCTGAATGAAGTGGCCACTTATATCCTTAGTCTCTCAATCTACAGAATCAATTGATTTCATTATAAATTCAGGACCATGCTTATAAAGTGGTAACAGTTCAAATATGCAATCCTTAGTGTATCTTTATTTTTTTTACATATTTTATTTATATGCTTAAATATCCAGGCCTTTAAGACACTATCTTTTCTGCTGAAATGCAGACCCCAGTAATGAGATGAAATAACACACAAGAGCACACACAATAGTGGTGGAATACTTAAAGAAGAAAATAAAAGAAGAAAGTTGCAAAGAAAGAAAAAAAAAAAGAAAAAAGAAGGAAGAAAGTTGCTAAAATTCCCGAAAAGAAAGATCAAGCCAACAATGTGACTGATTCTTTCAGCCTCTTCTATCCTGTACATGACTTTCTCTTAACTATAGCAGAGAACTTGATTCACAGTTTGAGACAGATGACTGGTACGACCGAGTAAGGGGAGAGTTACTCCAGGGATGGAAGCTGCTGTGAGAAGAGGCTTGTCAGAACATCCCATCATGCTCTTCCCAACAGACTGAGCACAGATACTGCTTAGCTCCAGATGGACGTATCACACGTTTTCAGAAATAAAGGCATAAAGTGAAAATGTGTTCCAAATAGCTACATTCTCTCCTCCCTTCTCCCATGCTCTAATTATAAATCCATTCCTAGTTTTGTTGGATTTAGCTCTACATGCACTCTGCAGTATGCCTGTCACTATGAATGGCAAAGAATTGCATAATGGCATTGTTAATAGTCATTCACAGAAGTGTGCTAAAATGCATTTAAAAAAAACACACAGGCTAAGTCGGGCTAAACAAGTAGCCTGATTTTAAAACTGCTGAACAGACAAGCAACTCCCACTCTTCAGTGAAGCTGCAGAGTGCTCAACACTTGAGAATTAGAACACTCCGTAATCTCTGCTCCTAGTTTGCCTTCTGAAATTTTTTGCTTTAGACAAAAGTCTATTCAATACTAATCCCTGCCATGGGAGTAACATAAACAATTTTTGGTAGGAGTCTGAACTGCTCTAGCTTTGTACTAGTTACAGAGTTTTGTCTTGAAATGTGATCGCAGGTGTAAGGGGCAAAGATTTGTTTGCTCAGTTTCAACACCCTGTATTACAGACCTGTATTTTGCCCGTGTTTTCTTACATCATATTAAGGTAACCTTTAGAAAAGTTATTATGTATCCTTGTTTCACTGGCCCTCTTGACTTCATCTCTAAGTTACAGATCTTAAACAGTAGTTAATAGTCTTGACATTCTGTGACACAACTCCAGCCCCTCATAGATTAACATTTTGTTGCCTATTTTAGAATGAGTCTTGTCCCTCCCAGCTGTGAAATAGCTTCAAGCAGAAGTAGCAAACATCAGAAGACAAAACAGTAACTGCATTTGACATAAAGCCCTCAAACTATATTTTACAATCTCACAGGCAAAGTGTTATTGCGTATTTATTCTCTAGATTTTGAGTTCCAATTAAAGAGATGATATTCTGGATAACAAGAAAATGCACAAGTTCAAGTATTGTGGGGTTTTTCTCATCTTTCCAGCACTCATTAGACTGACTATACAGAGACCCCGAAATATTTTATGTGCCTATCTATATTCCCTTTCTTATTTCCAAACTCAGAACTTCTGAAAAATAAATGAAAAGATGACATGTACCTGTTTGTTCATGTTTCAGACAAGAGTATGAACTCCTGTTCTTATGAACTTTTGTTCAATAAAAATCAGTAGTATTGTCAAGATAAATATGAAACCAATAAAACAATGCCATTTTCTTCTGAAGTCATTTTATAAAACCAAGTTCTCCAAAAAACAAAGCACAGCAACCCTAGATAAAGCTTGAATGACTACAAAGAAGAAATGCCAACATGAGTAATTCAAAGTAGGCTCGTTGTCTACTGAACTTTGCTATCATTTCAGGTTACCCTACAGAGGCTTGGACAAGATGAGAAAAGGACATTATTTCAAGACCACTAAGACTGGGATCAATTGGGATCTCGTCATTTTAATTTCTCACTGTACTCACAACCAATTCAAAGGTTGAGAAAAAGATCTAAGATGCAATACACAAATTTATTTCTGAACTTGCTGTAAGCCATCTTATTATTACTGTGATTTTTTTTATATATATACACACACTCTAAAACTCAGAGAATACTATCATGTAGCGAACTATTTTCAGTAGGGTGTGCAGCGATAGGATGAGGGGTAATAGTTTTAAACTAAAAGAAGGTAGATTTAGACTAGATATAAGGAAGAAAATTTTTACAATGAGGGTGGGTGAAACACTGGCACAGGTTGCCCAGAGAGGTGGTAGACGCACTATCCCTGGAAACATTCAAGATCAAGTTGGACAGGGCTCTGAGCAACCTGATCTAGCTGAAGATGTCCCTGCTTATTGCAGGAGAGGTTAGACTAGAAGACCTTTAGAGGTCTCTTCCAACCCCTTCTATGATTTTTGCAGATCTATTGGTGTCTAAGATATGACTGAGGAAAAAGGGACTGTAACGGAGGCTGACCATTCTTTACCCACATCCTTTGCAAGCAGATTTGCCCTTTTGTTTTGGAGTATGCTACAAAGTAAATAATAGAATTAAAAGTATACACAAGAAGGAAAAGCAATAACAAAGCAGTGAGGCGAGCACTATGAGAAGAGAGGGCTCTTGTCCATCCGCCCCATCCTACTCCCAAACCCCATCCCTACATTCCTTGCCCCATCCTTCCCAGCTTCCCCCCCACCAAATCACCTGCTGCAGGAAAATGCAACCATTTTAAAACAATCTTGGTAATTTTAATAAACGGTGCGAGTCTTTAAAAGGCACAAGGACTAGGGTAGCTGGTTAGTGCCTATTCCTCCTTTTCCACACTGCCCTTGACAACAGCTGGAGTCACAACCAGCAACTTCACAGGTCAGAAAAGCTCCACTGTTCCTGTACTGCATGGTCTGCCAAAACATGGAGTGGCATGTCTCCTCCAGTGTTTCTAAGATTTGAGCTAGATTAACTCTCTTTTTAAAGGCAGCAAGCTTGCCTGCCTCATACTCAAACTTATCTAGATCACTAGCCTCCTTTTTCTTACTGCCACCAACATTTGTTGGTATGCACTGGAAGTAATCTATCAGTATCAAGTATATAGGTCCCTTTCATTAAATACAATTTTCAGAAAATGAGCCATGTTTAGCCCTAGTTTACAATTAAGTGTTGTAAATACCATGCTTTGCAATCTGCTGATAAAAACACCCACTCCAGAGATTAGCCAGAATCTGCACTACCTTCCTCTTGCTCTCAGAGCTTCCACTTGCAGGGAATCGTTTGATGCTGCAGCTCATAGAAGCTCTTCCTGTCAAGGTCGTCGCAAAAGGCTCCTGACTGCCCCTCCAAACTGACCCTGCCCACTTTGCATTTAGTTTGACATCAGGGTCAGTTTTGCCACAATAGATCTTCCTTACAAATACATATGTATGTGTATAGAAGTGGAAAACAGAGTGATGTGCCACATCTTAATTTTGTGTTCAAGTTCCTACTGTAACGAACACCTAAAAGCAGAACTTTAAGCTAGTATAAAAGTCAGAAAGGTTGGCTGTACAGGTCAGAGTGAAACATTTAATTGTAAAAAGTTCTTTTCATTTAACAGAACTGCAGATTTTCATATAATTGAAAAGCCTGAGACATGAAAAGGAATAAAAAGGACATCAATCTGTGATAAAATACATACATCCGTGTAATGCAAAGGAACAGAGAAGACATGGAGGGAGAGGAAATCCCTGTATTAGTAAGTCAAGCCATGGATATAACAAAGATGCCTGGAAAGGGTAAAGTAAACAGAGTATTTGTAGTCACTTTATAGTTGTAGTTACTTTATAGCCAGTTTAATAGGAAAATCAGGCAACAGGAGCATGCAGTTGAATTCAAAAAATGGCATAGACATCACATTGGGAATAAAGTACAAAGGTTTGTCGGAGTGAGAAAAAATATTAAGGTAGAAGCAAATACCTTATCAATTCTGTTGCATTTGAGTTCTGTTTTGGGTTGGTTTGGTTGGGTTTTTTTTAAACGAAACACTAGGGGGCAATGCAGAAGGAATCTGCATCCTGCATAAAGCCCAGGCTGGGATTGTTTTACAACGTTGCTCACGCAGCACACACAGACTCTTATTTCTGGGGCTTGGGACCTTCCTAAAGAATTTTTTTTCTCAAAATAGTAAATTGCCAGCAATACAGTAATGCTACAGGCCTCAGCTTAAATATGATTAGGTTAGCACTTACATGGCTAGTCAAACTCATTGGTACACATTTGAGAACTGGGTAAGAACAAGAGGCTGCAATTCTTGAGTTTACCTATACTCCTAAATTCAACAAGTTATGCTCCTGTCTAAGAGTTATCCTGAGTTACCCTGACCAGTCAGCCTTGGATTTTCTCTTCAATAGCATCATAAATTGGAATGTTTCAGGCCATTATTCCACTTTAAAAAGTTCAGCTTTCAAAAAAATCAGCTACAGGCCTTCCTGCAAATATAATACTTCATTATTCTGTACAGTTTCATCAATACCTGTCGACGAACAGACATACGTTTGGTTTTATTTTAATTCCCAGCAGTTGATCTTCAGATACTTTCATTTACTAAGTTGCTGAGTTTATTGCATTACTAAGCATGAGGGGTCCATAACAAAATCCTTAAATTTTTAAAAACTCTTTACAATTTTAACATTTTTAGAGTATTTCTCTCATACTGTATATCAAAAAAAAAAAAATGCTGGCTGCTAAAATCTGCTTTAAGAAAAAGACTGTGAACACCTTATTTAACGGAAGTTTGCTATAGCTGCTTTGAAACCTTTCCTCTCAAATACTTGGCCAGTAGGTAATTACAATATTACCACAGTAAGCACCACTCTTGCACTACCTTTTATCGTCCTGTTAAAATATCAGTAAAATAAGCAGGTTTGGATTAGCTAATTCAAACTATATTTTGATTCAGATCCATATCTTCCTTGTTATACACATTAGCTGTTTTCTGTTACTTAAATATATCACTATCCTTATCCTCATAATACTTCTAACACTTCCTTTTTTTTTAAAAAAAAGGCCAATAATATCCTTATATGTTCCACGGACACATTCTAAAATACTCTAAAACTTTATTTTCAGCTGGGACTGTCCCTCTCCATAAATGAGACACATTTTAGATACATGATAGCTATAAAACAAGTTTACTCCTGGCTATAAAACAAATTTACTTACTGATTTCCCCTACCTAGGAAATACTTCTTCCTGGTTTTACCTTCCAAAACTATTTCAGCTCATGTTCCTAATGACAGAAGTTTGTTTCTTACCAGGTGGCAAGGAAATGCCAGGAAGTTTTATGTAACTGGTGTAGAAGGGGCTCTAATGAGAAGGGACACAGTGTAGCATAAGTAGTAATGAAGGGAAAGAGGTTAATTGCTTCCATTATCACTTATACTCATCAGTTCATTCATTCTTTTTAAGGAGCTGTACATGAATTACGTAATGAATGCATATGAAGTGTTCCAAACTAAACTTCTTTGAAAACAGAATCTTAGACAAAAAAAAACAAAACAAACAAACAAAAAAAACATTCTGTCCCAAACAGGCTTAAGTCTGTGGTACCTGGATGACTAAAATACCTGGATCCCACCATGGTTCAGGGTGGACTGGCATCCCCATATTTAGATTTTTGTATAATATAAGGACACTTAAAGCCATTCTCTGGGATATGTCCTTCAGACTCAATATTGTATGAGTGGAACCAGCCGCCAGAATTACACAGACCATCTTTGATAATAAATTTTCAGCAGGAAAACCATTCAAAGTGACACTTCTCTATTCACTAAGGCTTTCCCCTGTGATAATTCCACACTGGCATTCTACTGCAAATATTAATTACTAATTAGCAATGATACTGCTTCCCAGCCGCACACAACAGTAATTAAGTAATGAAATTACAGGGCTGTTTAGGGGAGCAGGGAAAAGTGGAAGAGAATCCTCTGCATCACTTGTATAGCATTAGCCCCCTTTTGACTAGGGTACATGCGAATCCTACAGCACCCTAGACTTTTATATTCTGCGTTTACATCCTTCATACACAGCTGAGATTTTGCATGAAGACGGGCATCTCCATCAGGATAAATTTAATCCTCACCACACATAGTGCCTCCTGGTTTTAGACTGCTTTAGCAAATATCATTTATTCTCAAAAGCCTGCAAGATCAGTATATTCATATGCTTTTAATATGCAAACAAGCCCAGGCACAACCCCAGCCAAAGGTACCCAGGCAATAAAAAGCTGGAAACCAGCAGAAGAGGGTGAATGCCCTGTCCCTACTCCTGCCCAAGGAAATGCAACCCTGGACAGATTTTCTGAAAATCCCACTTCCTCCACCAACTCCTCCTTTCCCAGATTCTCCCATTCACTCACTGATACAGATTCCAAGATAATTACAGACTCCCAGCACACCAGAATCATTCAGATTAATGGGGTCTTATCAATAATGTGAATCCTACATATGTTCAGGATAACTTCTGAAAGATTCTTACTTTATAGTTTAGATACCAACAAACAAACAAGTCATGCAACCTTGATTAAAAGTATCAATAACCCTTTAAACTAAAATGTCCTTAAAAATGCCATTAGGGGAAGTTACACACATACCAGGTAGTACAGCAAAACTGCTTCTATTCTTTTTAACTTTTTTCATATTATTTCATTAAGAAAAAAACAAAATCAATAAAGTTGTTCACTACAGGTTATTCCATGAATGACACATCCAAAAAGAGAAGGAACACAGCTTGCATTCACAATTTGCTAATGCACTACAGAGAATTCTCAGCAACCAGAATCTCTTGTAAGCACAAACCTGAAACAAGTCTGTGATGGTAACACTTTAAATTAAGTGTCTTAAATATACTTAGCTATGCATTTAATTTAGACATAAGACATGGTGTGTATTACATATCAAAGAAAACACCCCATGTGTAGTTTTTCCCCATCCAAGCAGTTCATTCCTCTCCTTCAATGCTAAGGGAAAAAGGCAGGGTTTGCCCGGTGCTGTTTGAGGAATGAAAGGATTGTCTGTTTCAGTTTACCCAGCAAATATTTCCAATTGACTGACCCAGCACGTGGCTGTCAGTGGAATGCAACAACCTGCACCTCCATTAACAAGCCAGAAAAAAATAACTAGAAGACAATGTGGAGATTACTATTACTTCCATAAAGTATTAAACTACTGCTCATATTCCAAACTTGAAATCTGAGGTGTTTAGAAGAGCAACCAAGGAGAATTCATAATATTATTGGTTTGATCAGCTACCAAAAGCTTTATCACTTGAAATTACGACCTAACACCAATTTAACAAAGTATTTTTATACAGCATTACGATTTAAAACCTGAAGCTGAACCTGTTTGGCAAGTGAAAGATCCAACAGCTAGGCATGGTGACCTGGCTCCAGCATTTGTGATGAGTAGCGAGCTTCAAAAACATAAGAAAAAACCCTCAATTTTTTCATCTTAAAACCCTAAATTGCCTACTTTGGTAATCATCTCTCCATATCTGGAAACTTTCAGATCAGGTTGGACAGGGCTCTGAGCACCCTGATCTAGTTGAAGATGTCCCTGCTCATTGCAGGGAGGTTGGACCTTTAAAGGTGCCATCCAACCCAAATAATTCTGTGATTTCCAGCTGAGATGCCTTGGTATTTTCAACAACAATGTGATGGAGCTAGTTCCCTCCTAGAAGTGTGTTGGCCCTCCCTAGGCTCTGAGCCTTTGCAGCACCATCCCCTACTCCTGCCTGGAGCCAGCCAGAGGTGAAGGAAAGCTGCGGGTTCTACCACCACCTCCACAAAGTGGAAGTGAGGTAAACAGGCTGAGGAACAAGCCCACGATGAGCAAGGGTTATGCAGATATACAGGCTCTTGTTTGGAAGTTGAAGAGTGCTGCCCGGATGCATTTACTTTTCTCAATCTGTAATTGATAGATTGATCAAAGCATTTTTCATTTAAGACACAACCATTACATAAATGCAATAAGCGTTTCAACACCTACCAGACCCATCCAGGTGCTATCAGCTAAGACCTTCTGAATGCTATAATTGCATCAGTCATGAGGTTTGGAAAAAGGAAATCCCAGATGCTAAACATCAGGTTCTAAGGAACCTGAAAAAGATCTCCATATGATTCAAAATAACTTGGAGTAAGCTGAAGTCTACTCAGTGGGTTAATATAAAGACTTAATCACAGAAACTTTTATATCATTTCCTGTCCCACTGATGACTGCAAAACAGAAGCATCTAACCGAAGCTGATCCACTGTGCCCCTTATAACTCAAACCCACTTTCTGTAATCCAATCTAAGTGTAACCTAGTTGTACATAAAACAATTTATTGCAAAGGAGACAACCTGACCTGGACTATAAGTGCTCAGGTTATGGAGTGGGAGGCACTGGAAGTCCTCCAGCTGAGCACCAGGCACCAGCAATGACCCACATGCCAGCCATCCTGAGTGCCCATTGCACTCATGTTCTGCCATAGTGCACCCAGGAGAGACCACCAAGAAACCAGACCCCTACAGGACCCTCAGTCCTTTGAGTGATAAATACGAGTGAAAATGTGCAGCCTCTATTGTAGACATGGAAACCCACAATGAAGTCTCCAGTTCAACATGAGGAAGGTCTTGAGAGATCCAATCCAAAAAAAACAGACTTAAGGCCATCAACTTCCTGATGGAGGACACATGGAGACAGCCAAGGTCATTCAAAGGATAGCACAGCTCAGAAACCCAGTGAGGAACTGCTGAAAAGGAAATGGAAGAAGGAAAAGGCAGCACAGGCCTCGAACAAGGCAACACTAGGAAATGCTTGGTCCCAGAGCTCTTGGTAACATTGCTCATTGAAGCAAAGGGAAAATCCCCACAAAGGAAGCAAAGTTNGGGCGGGGAGGAAATCAGCTGGAGCACTTATCCACAATTGTACTTCTACTTCCTAGACTCATCCTTCAGAAGGACAAGCACTATTCACACCTGAATTTTCTGGTAAAAGCTCCAAACTGTAGGATGAATTTATGTCACCGGATCGGAGAATATCCTTCAGGGTTCATGTTCTCTCACAAACTGCAGGATTCCTCTGTTAAAAAGCATGTTTAAAAAATACCCCAAACATTAGGGTTTTTTCAGCAGAGTGGTAATTTAGCAGCAAATGGAAGGACTGACACTCAGGTTACAAGTTCTGCCACTTACCCACAGAATGAATTATGTTAAAAATTCAATAACATAACACACATTGCTGTTTCATTTAATGTAGACTACGACAATAACATCTACTTACAATTTTTTAAGCCATATATACTTAGGGGCTAGGAGCTGTTGACTAATACTACTGCAGGCATGTAATGTCAATCACAGTATTATTTCCAGGGAAAACGAACATTTGAAGTGGCTCATTTCAAAACAGTAAGATGCTTCACTTGCTATTATATATGGGGTTTTTATTCCGGTCTGATAACAGGAGAACAATGATATTAGTGTGTACTAAAGTGATTCCAGTCAAGGTGACAGGAATCAATGCATTTTAGTTTTCTGGGGCAAATCAGAAAATTCTAGATGGCAAGAAAACATCAGTGCATTTGATTCAGGGGAACACAATTTTAAAGCCTGAAGTTTTAGAGAACAGAACAAGTTAAGAATAGTCATAATGACTGAAAACATCTTTATTCTACCATTCTTGGATTTTCACTATTCGGACACGCCAACAAGGAGTATCTTCCAGGAGTTCAGGGGGCTTTTTGTACTTTGTTTCTTCTTTAACATATCTGCTGAAAATGTAAGGTTAAGAATCTATCACATCAATAAAACGGACATTAAAACTGAACAAGTAGAAATTGGCAAGCAAAGCCAAAAGAAATCCGTTTATCATGCCACTGAATTAAATTTTCAGCACAGGATGCATTGACGTATTAAGGTTTAAGACCATCACTATACAGTCAAATTTAAATCTCTAAGAACCATTTCTCATCCATAGAAACTTAACATTAACAACAGTGTAAACCTTATTTACCAAGGCACGAAGAGAGACTGTTTTCTTGTTTAGTCTTTTTGCATTTTACTTCACAATCTAAGCAGATTTTAACTTCTCAGTTTGTCAGGAACAACCCAAATTCAGAAATCAATTTGCACTCCAAGTAATAAGTTAATTTTATTAATAAAAGTTAAAAGCTACAAGAAATTTAGAAGAGTCTACCATGAATATTTTCTTTACTGTTAGCAATGAGTACTTCTGCACTGGGAGCAAGCAGCAGTGAATACTCTCCCCCAACAACCATAATGTGTATGAGAACTGAACACAAATAATCATTAAATTTAAGCAAACTAATCAGTAAATGTAGTTGTAAAAGACAGCTTTGAAAGAAGAGTGGTATCACCATGAATCTCAAAACACCATTTCTCATCTTGTCATGACAAAAGTTGGTCTTCACAGGTGCCGAGTTATGATCACCAGAAATGCCACTATAATCATACATATACAGATGAATCATTTGACCAAGACCTCAGGCCCCCAAATATTGTCCCCACTGAAATCAGTGATGCTATTTCAGTAGAGGCAGACTTTGCCTACAAAGGACGTGGTCTGGCTCCATCAGAAGCAGGGACAACTCTTCTCCCAGACCACTATTGACATTGCATTGTTACAACAGTGGGGAATGGTACATTAGCCCTGAGAACCTCTACTTCTCATCAGCATCTACCCCCACACAAATGCCCCTTAAATTTTCTCATCCCAGTGAAGACACACTGCTGACCAGATTTTCAACCGCATGCAACAACGGAAGAGTCCCCTCTGGAGAGGGCAACTAATGCTGCTGAGTCAAGCCTTGGACTTATGACAGAGCAAATACTCCCTGGCAGAAGTTGCGAAGTGTGTCCCCAATGTAGTGAGCCCAGGCTACTGGCTCAGGAAAAGTGGATTGAGCTAAACCTCCTATTAGTCTAAAAATCATAATGTTGGCCGCCCTAAACATTCTGACCCCAAGCACCAATTTTCAATCTGCGGCATAAGCAGCTCACTCCTCCCTGCATAGCATATTCATATTTTACACAAAGCAACAGAACAGTGTTGAAAATCATACTACAGTGATCAACTACATAAGGCACTGAGGTGAATTAATGAACAGATTACTCTAGAATCACATTAAGAGTTCAGGATGAGCTCTCTCCTGTGTACATTTAAGAATAAACTCTTCACACATTTCTGTTATGAGCTTCCATCACTGATCGATGCTATACATATACTGAGAGACCCATCAGCAACATTAATTGCGCAGGTTGCCTGAAGATCATGGAGGGGGCAGAGGAAGAAGGGAATGAAAGATTCCCCAAAACAAAAAAAAATATGCATTTCCAGCAAAGCCCCTGTTATGAGAGTTTAATGTGAAATTTCCCACTACTCAGAAGTGACTGATGCCCAGCAAATAACTGTAAAATTAAATTGAAAAGTATCTTTTACTCAGAAGTTTTGAGCTGGTCTAATTTATTTCTTGTTCACGCACTCCTAATTATCTTTTAAAGCTTCAGAGGACCACCAGTATTTTCACGGCTAATTTCATTCTGGTAGTTTGAATCAGAAGAGGAAAGAATACTTCTCTTTTGTTAAAAATCAAAACACATCTTCTATCTCTAGTGACAGCCAAGTTCAATGCTCTTTTATAATTGAGATTCCAAAATTTACTGAAAAGTGATGACACAAACATAGAAGATAAAGCCACTCCATAATGCCTAGGGATTCAACTTGACAGTTTCAAAACACTGACTCTGTAAAAGCGTGACTGGAAATTGCAGGATGACTGAAGCTCAAGTGCAAGAGGCACAGGCTGCTGGTAGAGAGGAACCCTGAAGGATGGAACAGAGAAACTAATTAGGCGTCCTATTCCATCAGAGCTAATCCTGTTCAGTATAGCCTCAGCAATAAATATTGATACGGTACCTCCATCATCCTTTGAAAGCTGTAGCCCCAATTTAATATAACAGTGCTAAACACAGTACTGCTCTGCTTTCATCTAAATTGTCCATCCTTCAAAATAAATCTCAGCAACACATCCCAATTTGTTTATTATCTTCATCCTCTCCATCTAGATTGAAATTTTCAGCATACTTGCTGAAAGTCTTCTGCCTTGGCCAATCTGTTCTAAATGCACAGTTATTGCATGTCTTCCTGCTCAGAAGTGAGACAGTGTTTGCCAGGTTGAGGCTTACTTTTGTGGTACACCCTAATCATGCAATTCTGGAAAATCAGAACATGCATTACTGATTGTGGTTTCCCTATAGCAAACTGTGTGAGTTTTTCATGGCTGTCCTCCTGCTCTTTCTGTATCTTTACTTCAGACATTGTGTAAGTACACAAAAATCAAGGGTTGATGAAGAGTGAATGCAATATCAGCAGTCAAAGAGCAGAAGGAAGACTTGCCACCACTCAGCTTCTGAAGATAAATGAGACAGGAGGCAAGGGAAAGGCTAAATATGGAGAAAGCACAGCTGCCAAGAAAAGAACAACTAAAGAGAACAGGAAGGCAGCCATGGAAATACCCACAGCAGGATACCTACATTTAGGAAGGACAGGTGGCATAACTCACTGGATTCTCAAACCCAGTTAAGCTTTCACCTGGCTCAGGAGTTTACAGCCAAACACCATTTGTTTATCAAACATCTTGGACAGCATTCCTGAGTTAAGTAAGTTCTTCATTGGTCATTCAGAGATTCATCTTCTGAATCAAACCCACAAATTTAAGACCTCCCCCAATGAACTGTGAAAAGCAGGGAAAAAATTCTACTAGGACCAGAAGAAATGGTTGCTTCATGTTTAAAAAANAAAAAAAGAGGAGTAGTTTCCACTGGGCACATTCTGGCCTAAGCCTGTGTTTATCACTGAGAAGTAAGCAGCCTTGATGTGCACTAGTCACGAGGGACACACCTCAGCCTGATGCAGCATATCCCAGCAACAGTCTCAGCGATTCCAACAGCATGAAGAAAAATCAAGCAGAATAGTGAAGCATCACTTTCTGGAGGTTTAGAAAGCTCTAGCCACTCCATATTGAAATGTAATGATTTGCAGTCACACCCTGGTGTTGGCTACAGCTCGTGCAGCGAAGGCTTGCAGCACCTAAGGGTAGGCTTTACCATTGCCTTGCAAGGGATCAAACTGAGCGTTGTGCCACTGGCCTTCAGTGCTCACACCAGCCGCTCACAAATGTAAACATGTCCAACAGCTTCCCCCACCCATCTCCCCCGAGACCAATGACGCACTGTATCAGTCAATAGAGGGTGGATTTGAACAGGGCAGCTGTAGCCTCCTGACCACAGAGAATATCACCTTTACAAGGTGAAGGTACAGGTAGACTATCACCAGACATTGCTGGAATAACAGGTGAGAATCCAAACTTTGCTTAATCCAAAATTACCTGGGCTGCTCTGTCTTGCTGGGTATTTGGTTGGTCCTCTAGAATACATGGATCTATATGAGTCTGAGCCATAAAACTTTGTGTGCTATAAAACTACAGCTAGATTGTTGAACGCCATAAAAATAATTTGTATAACATAGTAAAAATATTAACATAGTCAAAATTTAAAACCCACCCCAGAATTTAGTTATAGATATATCTTCTAGTCCTGAGGCAATCTATCATACCTGATAGAAGTATTTTGTATGTCAGGAAGGTACCCTAATTTAGTATTAAAAATTATTTCAGTTATTTTTTTCCCTGCATTGTTCCAAGGCTGCTCTTTGGCCCCTCTATACTTCCAGAATTGCAATCTCATTTATTTGCTTTTTTACTGAATCCTTCACCAAGGAAATGGATTAGCTATGAGGCTGTCATACACTTTCATATGGTAGGAAGGCAAACATATGCTCAGAAAATAAAGGGTGGGGGTCTGAATATATTCTCTGCAACAATGATAAACCTTTTAGATGTCTTTTTCTACAGTACTCCAGGAAATTCACATTATAAATTAATGTACTGAGTTAATATTTAAAATACGAGTTAGAAAAACCTCAAGAAGTCAACTTCCTAGATTTAACAATCTGTCTCTTGAGTGTAAACACATGAAAGTCGTCCATTTCAAAGTGGGAGGGGGAATTTACACAGATATCAGGAAATCAAAAAACTGCAACATAGAAGGTAATAATGGAATTTGTCTTTCCAAGCGCAATCTCAGGCAAAAGACTTACACCATAACATAAAATAGTTCCACTGAAACTGGAATATTATCCCTGAGTTTAGTTTAACCACAATATTTTCAAGCCTCGAAAATATATAAAACTGATCAAAGTGGCACGCAGTAAAAAATGTAGCTTTGTAAAAAATAAAAGCTTATTGTAAAACTTGCTTTTCTTGGCAATGTCCATAATATTCATTTACAAGAGCACATGTTGATTACCAGCCTTTTAAAAAAGGCTTCATTTAGATACCTGTTTACTTGTTAATCTGTGTTTGGAATACACTAGGAAAACAACAACCACAAAGAAATTCTGTAACTGACATATATTAAAACACTGGAATATTTAAATAATGCAAAACAACTGAATTGTGATGGTATTACTGATTCTAGCAAGGAACACACCCATTAGCATCTAGCATAAACAAAACCATCCCGATTCTGCCATCATCCTTCTAAACAAATTAACAAGCCAAAGCCACTCCACACCCAGAAGCAAACTGCTAGAACACAAAATGATTGAGAAAAAAAAAAAAAAGACATTACAGCAGACTGTCTATACAGGGAGTTACCTTTTTTCCTTTCTTTTTCCTGTGAGCTGGTTTAGCATTTTTCTCCTTTGCTTCCTCACTCATTTTTCAGCAGGTAAATATACAGGGGAAGAAGAGATCACTGCTTGTATTCCAACATGCAAAGCCACTGCAAATATTCACAGCACTGAAACCAAAGTCCATCTGCTGACGTTTCTCAGAGAAGTATTAGAATAACTGCTGTTTAAAGGCAGTCTCTGCTCCTCCTGCACAGCCTTCAATTGCTCATAGCCTTGCTCTGTTTTCCTCAGTGAGGAACTGGGTGTTCTCACATCAGTTCGATTCCTCTAAAGAAAAGAGTCCTCTCTCATTCTTAACTAGTCTTTACTCCTGAGATAAGATCTTGTCAATGCTTTCTAGCTCGGTCATCCACAGCGCTCCCAGTCTCTTAAATGGGGTTGATGAGCCACACAGAAATTAGCTGCAGACGGCTGACAAGCGTTCACCAGCGGATGATTTGCCGTTTATTGCAGACGGAGAAAGTGAGCCTGAATTGCTCGGATTGCCGGTCGCATACAATACCGACATGTGTTGAATGCATCAGGGCATACCAGAAAAGGAAACCTCCAAGAGTGATAAAAGATCAGGTTACTGGATCTTAAAGCCACTCCCAGGCAGATTCAAACAATAAAAGGCACAACACGGTGCTGAAGAAATTGCTAGATGAGATGTTTACGTTTCCAACAGCTCCACATCCCCATCCAAAGGAGCTGCAAATTGCCACTCTGAACAATAAGGTTTATAATATTAATTATTCATCTCATAAAAGGAACAACAATATTTCAGCAAAACACGTATTTACAAGTACCCCTGCCTGTGAAACTTGCTCCTCCCTTGTACGCCTGTTCCTATGACAGGATTTGTACGGTCTCGCCACTAATGCAGCTCTCACAGAAGCGTTACGTGCCTCATGTATGTGCATGACTGGCAGGTTACAGATCATGTTTCCACATGCTGCTGACCTACTCCACAGAATGCTTTGGCTACTTCCCTACAAGTCTCATAGGGAAAAAAAATAATCAGGAGAGGTCAGAGACTTCATTGCAGTAATTCTTTCCCTTTACGCCCATTAAGACACACTACACACAATCCACACATTACCAACAGCCATGAAAGCAGTCATTCAAAACGTGTCTAAGTTATGTTATTACCACATTTAAGACTATGCACCTCTCCTTAGGTACATCCACAGATTCCCATATTGACTTTGTCCCTTAGGATCTCTCCCCTCCCACCAGACTGGGGAGGGGGAGAGGTGAGAGGGTGGAACAGCCCCATCCACTGTGCTCATGTTACAGACCTGAGTTAGCAAAACACTAATTTGCCCATTTCCAAGACCTCCAGTCACATCAGACGTGCCAAGTGACAATGAGGGGTTTTGTTTTGTTGTAGGTTTGGGGTTTTTTAAGCAGGAAATCTCCAATTAATACATGGGGGTGGGGGGTGTTTGAGGTCAATATGAGGATCCTTCTGCCTCCCATATTGTCCCATCTTCCCACCCTTCACCCTCATTTCAGTAGTGTTTCACTCATGACAACCAACACGCATACCCCATACTAAGAAAAGAAGGCTTAATGCACTGATTCATAGTGCTATTTGTCTCAAAGGTTTCTCCTTGTATCATTCCCCATAAATGAATTTCAGTGAGCAACCACAACAGCACCATCACGCAGAAGCTGTTTTCTGTGCATTGGCAACAAGTCCTCGTACTTGCTGTCTTCATGCACTGAAAACATACTGGTGCCATCTAAGCCTGGGGCTCCAGACTAGAGAGAGAATTCTCCAAATCCGTCTGCTAAGGTTGATTCTTTGAAGAACTACACCTCATAAGGTAGAGTTTAAATAAATACTATCAAGCAACTACTGCTAAATTTACCTCAAATCTTCCCTTAAGTCATTGGCATACAATAAAATCTATACTTATAAAGTAGTATTTTTGTACAAAATACTGTTGATAATGAACAAAACCAGGTATTTAAATTTCAGATAGTTTTTTTTTTTTTTAATGGCCGTCTCAGAGAAAGAAAAATAACCCCAGCCTTTCCCGATTTCACTTTTTTTATATAGATGTTATGTTATAAACTAAAGTGCTCTCTGCTGGTTAACAGTGGGTAAAACAATGTTTAAGAACTTAAAATACCATCCTACCCTAATGCACGTGCAAAGCAAACCTCCTTTCTTCAAGGCTATTTTACTATGTGTGCATCCCCCTAGACAACACTTCATTTTCTGAAGTGTGCCTATTTGGACTCATTTCAAGTACAATTCAAGTGTGTCTTCTAAAAACAAGCTAAGGCTTATATACATTAAACGGGCTAGCTAAAAGAAAGTGTCTCTAATTTCTGACATGTTTAGCTAATTGTTTGCTTATAAAGTCATTTTGTATTACTTTTTAAATGAAAAGGTCATAAAGAACAGTCATGCTTCTTCAGGAATGAAAATGACAAAATTCCTCTTTCCAGAAAAAACTGTTAGCTGTGAAGAAGCTGACACATTTAAACGATTTGCTGAGCTCAGGTATGTAGACAGAGGAACATCACAGGTTCCCACTGAACTTTGGTTTTTTAGCTGTGTACCTCTGAGTCCAGCCCATGAGATGAAAACTGTGTTTATTAGGTCTTAGGACTCATGTCCTATTCCTAACTCAGAGCACTTAATTATTTGTGAACCATCAATACCTTCAGTGGCTACCTATTTCAGAACTCCTTTGATTTTTCCTGTTTTCTCTCTCATTTTCACAAAATGAGTAATCTCCCAAGCACTGGTATATTTAGAACATGAAGGAAAAATCCAGATAAGCAATAGAAGAATTTTATAGTCACAAGATGCTCTGAGAGGTAGGAAATGCTCTCACACTCCTCTCCCCCCATATTGCTCAGCTAACCATAGCAACCCTGCTGAAAAGAAATGTAATGAATCTATCTTCTGCCATTTGAAGTGATCATTCATATGTCAACATTTAGACCCTTTTATAAGTTTTTTTCATTTCATTCTTACCTCAAAAAGTTTGGCACGTTCTTTTACTCCAGGTAAAGCCACCATGACAGAAGAAGGTAAGTATTAGATGTAAGACTACTTAACAGAAATACACAAGAGATTTCTTAGGAAAGGCTTTTAGAAAAAAAAAAAAATCTTCAAATCATGCCTTTCAACTTTATTCATCTGTAGAGCTCACAAATTATCTTTGATAGTAAAGCTGCCATCAAGTGACTGCTGACCTCAGTCCATCTCTAAATTATACTAAAGAAATTATTCAAATTAACCTTCTTCCATCCCGAGGCTTTTAGCATACTCAGTGTAGCTCTGTGTATTTAAATGCCTAAGGTAACTGAAGTGGAAGGAGAAAAGCCAAACAAGACTGCCTGGAAAAATTAAGATTTTCAAACATCCAAGAAAAGTCTCTTATGCATATTAAAGTGCTGCCATGAGCACAAAACTGGAATAAAAAAAAGCAATGATTTTGTGAAAGACAATAGAAATCAAGGAAGATTTAAACTTTTTAACTTGGAGCTCACGTCTAAAACACAAACAAAATTAAGACGGAGTAATACCAATGCAGAATTGCCTTAAAATATGCTAAGGAAGCAGTGGCATTCAGAAACAATCTATGCTTAAACATACTGCAACACTACTACGATCAAAGCAGCAGTTTGATAGATTACAAGTTACAGCTACTGTTTAGATAGTCCTTGCTCACCGAAGCAATTTCTTTTTTATAATGCTCTCAACAGGTATTTCTTTGTTGAAGTGCATATGTGTATTTTGGGTACATTTTGGTAAGCTACAGCAAAAGAACAAGCAGTAGTGTAACACTTTGCAGTTGCATAGCTCCTTGAAAAACTGAAATTATTACTTCCGTACTTTAAAATCTTTAGATTATTGATGAGAACACACAGACTGCTCCCTGTAACTTACTGCTTAATTACAGTAGCGTCTAGAAGTGAACTTTCACAACCTCGTTGATACATATCAGTTCTAGGACAGTTCTATTTTTAAATCAAAATAACTCGCATAAGAGGACAAGAGCATAGGCCAAGTTCTGTCTATCAGTACAGTTCTATTTATAAATTAGAGTGACTTGCATGCAAGATGCAAGGGGTACACAACTTGTTATTGGTAACCTGTTTTGTAACTGCGTGCAACAAGTTTTAAAAAGAACAGCTATGACAGTTACTTGCTTTACCAAAACAACATCCAAATCACCAAACAACTTCAGTTCTAACGAAAGAACTAAGAGTGTGGAGAAAACTAGGCAGACAGAAATCCAGCTTGCTCTTTGTACGTGTAGAAATCCACAAGCTTCATTGAACAAAAGCTTGTGGCATTCAATATTTACTGTAAGATCACTTTGGAGATAGACCACTTAGTACTTTTTCACGCACCTCAAGCAATATTTTATGCTATGATAAGCCAAAATTCAAGGTTAATCAAAAGTATTACCTACACAGGAATGGAATTTGTACTGAGAAGGTGGATGGCAAATTAACTCTAATCCTCTTTCTCTAAAAAAATTGAAACCAACTAAAAGTCATACCCCTTTTATGTAAAATGTATTTTTTCCTTTCAAATATGAAAGGAATCATTTTGTGAAGACATTAAAAGCTAAGAAAAAAAAAGTCATGAGGTCTTGATTCCTTTTCAAATTCCATAATTTGAGAAAAATACCAGTTTAAAAAAAAATGACAATTCAAGAACTACCATTACTGAGTTCATTAACTTATAATAGGATTCTAACACAGCCTATTTACCAGTCTGCTCTTGTTTGCAAAGGTGCATGCGTGCAGAAGTCCATTATCCCCTGACAACATAAAAACAGCCCCAAACCCACTCATCTTCAGGCTAAGATTATGAGAATAGAGTGGTGGTTACCACTAGCAACCATGCCTGGTTACTGGGGCCTAAAATCATGCGCTATAGGGTAGCATTGCCCCGCTTCATCTCCCCCCTCCTTTTAAATGGAGGCATATCATCGATTTAGACCTGGAACAGTAGTCTAGGGTAGAAGTAGTCAACTAAAGCCATAAGAAAGAACCACCTCCTGATTAAATCCTCAATAAAGAGAGCTGCAAACTCTCCTGTGTTATCAGGAAAGAAGTTACTATAACTCCTTCAGGAGGACAAATATCTACACTGAAGAGAGATTTATTCTGATCTATCAGGCTGACTGAGAATAAAATAGAAGCAAAGGCAAGGCAACCCAGGTTTTAACTCGGGTTAACAAGTTAAAATTAATTTTTGTATTGAAGTCCAGAGCTGAATATGAGACACTAACATGAATCAAAACCAAGCTGTCTTGTCTTCACAATTACTTTAACATATGTTAGCTAACTGAATTTAGGAGCCTCGAGGACAAACACATCCCTTGAGGATGGAACTGAAGGGAGTCTGGGAGTGAAGCCCAGAGTGGCTGGGAAGTTACTCTGAGGGAGAGAGAAAGCGAAGAGATTAAATTCCTTCCCTCACTTCCTTAAGAAGGGAAATTAGCTTGCCTTGAAACAGCCCTCAGCAACTGAAGTTTGTAAGAATTCCAGTTCATTAACAAGGGGATACCAAACCAAAAATTATGTAAGGAACAAAGAGGCATACCACAACAATCCTACAAAATTTGTTAGCTAGTACAAAGTTAATTCTCTGCCAACTGTCTTTGAAAATAGTTACACAAGGAGAATGTACTTTACATCCAAGCTCTATAAATTCCTATTTACTTGCTATGAGATACTTCATAATAGATTCTGATTTTGATTTCACTTCTTTCATATTTTGCAAAACTTTTTTTTCCCTGTTATTTTATAGGGGTTCTTTTAAGTTTAAACATAGAAAACCAGAGTATTTTACTAAACTAAGATGGCAGGTTTTATACTAAGTGTGCATATTATTATCAGTAAAATCTTGCAGAGCAAGAATGGGAACAAGAGCAGGCCATTTTGGAAAAATTTCAGAGTACCTGAGTGTGGGGCAAAGAAGTCCCACCCTACAGAGCAGTATTTCAGACTATGTATTTCAAGGTCCATTTACTTCGAAACCACAGCACGTAGAAGTTGGCCTGCCAGCACAAGGTACTTCCCAGCATGCAGTGTCTTCCCATGTTTACATTCAGGATACAAAAGGGGACAAACCAGCCAAGCAGCTGCCTCTCCTGGGGTTGGTTTCCGCCAGGCTCTGTAGCAGCACCGTGGCTAAAGGATGTGTCACCTTTCCACCGTGAGCCATCAGGCCCATTGGTCAGGTCTCATGTCATTACAGCGGTTCACCAGTTTGGTTATCAGACAACAGTGTCCCAGAACAGCACATCTCTGTGGTCAACCCCATTAAGACATGTATGTGAGACAACAGAAGGTAAGGAACAGATGAAGCAAAGCTATACATCGGTGCTTGCACAGCCACTTTATTCCCCAGAAAAATGCTTATTTTGACAGTCAGAGAAAAGGACAGTAGCTTCACAAGCCAGGAAAATAGCATAAGCCTTCGTGACAGATTATTCACAACCCTACAAATTCACTGAACTAGTGAGTGCTGAGCAACCCAAATTTAGCTTTAATTCTAAGGCCCCAGGCTGCAAGTTTTTTTAAACCAGACACTCATCTGAATTGTAGCAGTGATATCACAGCAGCAAGAAAAACTGTTTTTTTAAACACAGGGGAAAAAAGTTATGTTGGAGCAACTCTGCTTTGGGACCACACCTGGAGCATAACACAGTAAGAATATCTAGCAGCTTTTCTCCCTAATGAGGGAGAAAAATGTACTTCATGACATTTGGTTAGGTGACAATTTCTTCATCTCTTATCTTTTATTTTAAACCATATCATGTGTACCCACTGTAAACACCATTTTAAAACTGCAAGAAAAGCATTAAGTCATAGCACTAACTGAAAAATGCATAATATTCAAACTTAAAGTTTCCACTAAGAAATATAGAAACAAACATTATTTCTACTCTCATCACTATTATGGCCACTAGTACCTTAAATGTGTACAGGAGCTGACATTTGGGTTTAAATCATATGCCCAGGCGCCTTTTAAAGAAGAAAACCCCCAAATTTGATATCCATGAGACCTAGTCTAACTGTAACATTATCTATATAAATCTGTTTTTTTGTAGATAGACAGCTAGATTACAATAGAGTCCTGAGGTTAATCAGTTTATATAAGCTATCAATTTAGAATTTTTCCCCTCCAGAAAGGAAGTTTTCCTTGAAGTTTTTCAGTTCTTTTGCAATTCTGACAAAAAAATCACCAAGAAAAAATATTTGGGGGTCAGGAGGGCAGGAAGAGAGTGGCTGTTCCCACTCCTTTCTCTCATCCAATATCTTTTTCCTGCTCCATGTTTTAGGAATGACAAAGCATTGAAAAATAAAGCTATTTTCATGGTAAACAAATTATTGGTTTGGGGGTTTGCTTGGGTTTTCAGGGTGGGGTTTTTGGTTAGTTTTGGTGGGGTTTGGTTTTGGTTTTGTTTGTTTGGTTTTTTTTTTAATTCTCCAACAGCAAAAGTAGTACTTTTGCCCAGCTACAACACATACAAAACAGGTGAAATAATGACCATAATTATTTCACAGAGCACCAAATGCCAAGCTAAATCCTATTTACATTCAAGCCGTATGCTGGCCATGAGTAGATTTCTCTCATTAGAAGATATGTGGATGGGAATAAATTCACAGATAATGGAGAGACAAGGGAGACTAGATAGGAGAGAGCGTGTAAGAGGTCAAACAGAAAAATGCATTAAATGCGATCATTCAGTAATATAAAGAGGAAGAGACACTGTTATATTTGTTTTGTCTCTATCACTGTGCCCATAATTTGAAGTGTCCCAGAGACTTTCGTCATCGGATAGCAACAAATGTTTTTTGCTCTGATGTGATTTTTTTTTTTTAATTTAAAAGCTC
This sequence comes from Ibidorhyncha struthersii, assembly GCA_013398815.1. Taxonomy (NCBI): domain Eukaryota; kingdom Metazoa; phylum Chordata; class Aves; order Charadriiformes; family Charadriidae; genus Ibidorhyncha; species Ibidorhyncha struthersii. Next base: position 224,099 of record VZSZ01011502.1, on the reverse strand, counting down.
ATGCAAGCAGAATAAGTAGTTTGGAGTTTCATCTCTTCCCAACATGACAATATGTACTGTATCTACCAGAAAGATTTTTCCTTACAAAACCCAGCCATTTAAGAACAAACATCATCAGAATAATTTTAAGCTGCCCTAGGTCAGTGCCTGTTGATTAAAAACATTCATTTCCACTTGCAATTATCAAAGCAAAACTGCCTTTCCTTTAAGCTCAGGCTAAGAAAAAAAAGCCCACAAGAAAAATCAGTGAAGTACTGGGGCAGGCACACACGAGTATTTCTTGTCCAGTTTCTGTAATCACAAATCTAATCTGTCATGCAGAATATGGATTTTCAATTTTAGCCAAGGGCTAATTTGAGTTTNGAGATTTTCACCTTCTCATAAAATGAGCAGAAAAAGCTTTGTAATTAAGTAATTAATTCATGAAGTCTTATAATTGATGATATAGGAAACAACACCTGGCATTAAATTTAAAACACAATTGTATATAGTGGAAGGTATTAAAAGTATCAAACTTCCAGCTTCATGCAAGTTGCAGGCTCCAAAAATTGCTCTCTCCTATTCAATGCAATTCAAGATTATCTTTGTTGAAATCACTGAGGAAAAGCAAACAAAAAGGAGAACCAAGAAAACATCTCCAAGAAAAGTCAACTAAATTCTAGAGATCCACAAGATCCTCATTACCTGTACAAGTTACACTCACAAAAATACAGTATTTTCCTTCAATGCAACAGATTTTCTCATACTTTATATTCAAGACCCTGAAAAATTATGAATAGTTTTATTTTACTGTTATAATTGATTGAAATGAACTGTTCTGTAGGAAGTATTTTTCTCTCATTCTCAGCACCCAACTTTATTTTAACTGGCAAGAAATTAACTTTCCTCAACTCATGACTGTTTTTCCCATGATGGCAACTGATAAGTGTCTTTATTTTGATCCACAAATTTTTCCATCTTAGTTTTGTCCCCTATCCTGTTGAGGAGGGGGAGGGGAGAGTAGCTGGGTGGGCATCTGGCTGCCAGTCAAGGTCAACGCACCACACCAGAGAACACCTACAACAATCACTGCTGTCTGGAACCACTGCACAGACCTCATGATAACTTTTTTTTTTTAATCTAAGCTGCAATATTATGCTCTTTAAAGGTGCACAAGAGGAAGAAGGACTGATATTTATTTAATCCCTATGATGAAGATTTCAGTTTTTTTAAATTAGGAAATCCTAAGGAAACAAAAAAGACCTTTTGCACTTGCAAGGATACAAAAATTTAAAGGAAAAAAGTCAGTAAAAGATTACTATCACCAAAAATGTTCTCTTTATCCCAAGTATATTTCCCTATTCTTCTCATCAGTTGGAAGGCAAGTAGAAGAAAGAAGCCACCGTTTAAATAGTTAAAACGTAAGATGTACTTTTTTTATTATGGCATATAAAGCTTACATATGCAAAGCAATACTTAATGTGCACTTAAGGCCTAGAGTTCCACATCTGCAGTTTTAGAGCAGTACTGCGGAAATGCTTATCTTAAGTGAACGTAAGCAGAAGCAAAGGAAAATGACTGTCTTTCTGAAGCCGTGAACCAGGCTGCATAGAACACAACAGAACAATTTGTAATGATTCACATCTTGCAAATGTCACTGCTACGACACAAGTTACACAACTGAAGGGTCACTGAATACAATAGTTTTGCCAAAGCTGTTGGAAAGGAGTTTACCTGTGCTGCACTTTTAATGTACAACCTGCTCTCCTCCGGAAATGTTCACTTTCAAGTACTCCAATAACTGACTGAATATAGAGTTGAAGAGATATTCAGGAATAGAAACCGTACAGCATGAGGTTGCAGAAGAAGGTCCCTGGGGGAAAGGGGGTTCCATGTGAAATTTCCTCTCATTATCCACACACAACAAATAACCTCTATTGCTGCTGAGCAGCTCTTTGTAACTGCTTGGGCTGTTTTTCATTTCAGATTAATCTTTAGATTAGAAAAATGAAAAATATAATAATTCCAATACAGAGGCAGAATTAAAAGATATAAGCGGGCACCACAGGATTCAAAGAACCTCATAAATTATGCCAGAGAATTAAGAAAATGAAGGCATGTTCCCTGAATCAGAGTCCAGTAGTTATAATTCAGATCTCTCCAAGAGAGTAGGATGAGGAGGACAGAGTTTAATGTAAAAAGCACTGTTTATGATATTGTATTATTTAAGTGGCAGTGATCAAAACTGACATTGAGTAGTATTGATGCATTTCTAGTTTACACATTCAGAAACCTCACTGCTGGGGCTCCAGACTCTCTACAGACTCTGAAAAGATTTGCGCACTCCTTTTAGAAAATACCTGAGAGGGTACAGTACCCCAGCCAAATTTTGAGGTAGGAAAAGATCATTAGAACCAGGGTTTTGTGTTTGTGTTTTGTTTTTTGGGGTTTGTTTTTTTTTTTTTACAAATCCCATTATCCCTTAATAGGACAGTGAGGTGGCAATTACCTCAAATTTCAAAAGGTTTTCAGGGTTAAAGAAAATTTGACTATTTCTGCTGCAAATGCCAGATAACTAGATACTTAGTAGATATAGAAAATCTTGCACACACCAAGGCACAAAGATATTACAAGGGACCCCTTCTGGTCAGGAGTTGCCACTTAAAAGCACCATTTCTCAAATACCAATCCACTGTCACAGTCTTATTCAACAGAATGTATTCTTTTCCCTAGCACTCTAAACTTCTACTGTACAAAATATTTACTCAAATATTCTTCAGTGCTCACCAGTTATCCAAGGGGTACGCACATAAAGCTCTCTTGGGAATTTTCTGCAGTGCCAGTCCCAAATCCAAACAGCAGCACTCTTCTCCAGTGAGAGCTTTGCTGCTTTTGGCAACATTGCATAAGTTGCTTTAGCCTATTTCTTCAGCTCACATTTGTTTAATTGCACACTATTTGCAACATTGTTAGCCTCCTATGAGGTGGCTTTTGATGCCTAGTCAAACACAGTTTAGCACTTTTTGTGTTGCTGTTTTCATTGGGAGTTTGTTTGTTTATCCAGACATCATTCTGGAGCTTGTAGTTCCTTCCTCTCTTTTCAGGCTCCCATTAGCAGTCCCAACCATTGCACTGGTCTTCGAAAATCCGCTGGAAGAACAAGCGCTTTTCCAAGGTGCAGAAAAAAAGAGTCAACACGAGGACAACATGCATTATGTAAGCCCTTCAACATGCCAGTGGAAGTCTGCTAAAGCAGCATACGACAGAAAGCACAACAGCTACTAGCTCCCAGATAACAGAAGGAAACTGACTGGACAGGTAAGCAAGAAGCTGAAAGGCTCTTTCCTTCTCCCTGTCTCAGGATCCTTAGCTTCCCCTGCTTCCAAGGGCTTTCCACCATCTTCTTTGTATACAGAGAGCTCCTGACATAAGCATCATTGCCTGCACCTCCTTAGTCATACCAAACAGGATTCAAACATGGACTGTTCTGAAAGTTTCTGTTCCTCTGGCCTCCAAACAGCAGTTTTCCATCATATTTAGTATCATTTTCCATGGTAGGTAAAAGTCACAAGGGTGTCTAGAGCAAGTGTGAGTATAATTTGCAGCTTTCTAGTCAAAACTGTTAAAAACCTGTAATTCACAGGTGCAAGTAATGTATATGATGGCATAAATAAAAACACTGGCATTGTTTTGAACACCAACAACATAGATTGAGTTTTCAAAACCACAGTTAAAAATGTTAACTTTCAGGGCCGCCCAGTCTTTCCTTGTTAATTCAAATTGGCATGCTCACTTTCCACTACTATTATAAAGGTCATCCTTCTCTCTAAGGATGTTTATCTTCTCAAGTTAAAAAAAAAAAAAAAAACATTTGGTCAACTTCCAGTTTCAGGTCTTATTTCCTCAAAACAAACTCTGCTTTTCTAATACTTTAAATATGGGAAAATAGGGTGAAGTTTTTCAAGCTCAAAATGGGTGGATTATTATAACCACGAAAGCAGCTCAGAGAGAAAAAGCTCTCTTTCCATCCATCAACAGCTGAAACTGACACAGAATATTAAAGGAGACTTACAGATACCATTTTTACTATAACAATGATGAACTGAATAAGTTCTTAAATTTGTTTCCCTATTTTTCTAATTTGTCCACTTTTTTGAGCTACATTATCATTAAACTGAAAATTCTCAAGAGAAACAGGCCCTCAATAGTACCTTTGATCTCACCAAAAAAAGTAGAGGTATCAAATGAAAATTTCAGTAAAAGGTGGGGTTTAAATGTGCGTTCCTATTTTAAGCGGTAGAAACAACAGCAAGAAAAGACCGAAAGCTCTGACTTTGAGCTTGAGACAATTTGTTTTAGTATTATTTTTCACTTAGGCTCACTACCTAAGCCCTCAAGATAACTCCAAGGGATCGTTACAAGAAAGAAAAATAATCCCACTTTCTTGGTATTTTGCTGTGCCACATGAACTAGCATTCCTGCTTAAAGATAACCTTTCCAGCCCAGCAGTCATGCCCTCTGGCTTTTTCTCAGGACAAATTCTTACACATTGTCCGCATGCCATTTCCACATTATTTATATAGCAACACTTACAGCATCTTCTTGCTACATGAAGGACCATGAAGACTCTTCAACAATAATGTCAATACTTGAATACTTGTTCTGATAACAGGAGGCATTAACAAAAACAGCTTTCCATATGCTGCATTAATAAGGTTCACATTTCACTATCGGCAGGTGGCCTTGTTCTTCAAAGTGAATTTCAGCTTCTTTGTATACAATTTTGATAGCCAGAAAAGCAGTTTAACTTTCATTACTACAACGTGCAAGTCCAAGTGACCATTAGCTAGAAACGTTATACTTAAGAAGCCCATTTTCAAAGCCTTAATGGCTGGCCAAGTGAACTGATTAACCCCATCTGATTATTAAACTCCAGGGCATGTCATAAATGCTTCATGGAGACATTATTATTAACACGTGTCTAGAGAAAAGTTAAAACAGTCTGAAGTACATGCACGTATGTCACACTGTGCACTGAAATAGCTCCAATTTACCAAACAATTCTGTTTCAAGCTGCAAGAATTAGCTAGCAAACACTGCTTCAAGTTGTCAATATTGTAACTTAAAAATTAAGGACAGCATTATTCACTTTCTATAACAGCTTATGAGCTGATTAATTCTATCAGGCCAAACACGGACAGAAGAATTACTCTGGAAGTACAATCTCATCTTTCACTTTATTACACTTACCCAGTTATATTATATGCATAAGGAGTTAAGACTTGGCATCTCATTTCTCTGCTGCTGCATAGTGAACATGCTATTCTTGGCAAAAGTGGTTTAAAAGTAACTTTGTCACTTCTTCCTTTTACCCTTCCTCCCACTCACTCTCCTTCCCTTTCATTTTCCCTTTGGACCAGTGTATTTGCCACTCTCTTCCATCACTTCATCTGCCTCTTCCCGATTTTTGTGTGCAACATTCCATCTCTCAGCACAACCACCGAAACCTCATACTGGCCAGTGAATTTTGACATGAACTCCCCTCCAGTTTCACCTGTATCTTCCATATGCCTTCTATATACACATCATCTCTCTCCACGTGCCACCTTGGTCACACATCTGACTTTGCCTTTTGCGTACATACCAGCCTCCAGAATCAGTGCTTATGACAGCTCTTTGGTGTCCTACCATGATTCTGTTTTCATTTCTCCACCTATCCACTTTTCAGCTTTCCCCCCCTCCCCTTCCTTGCAGTTTTGAGATATCCAAGACTTCTCTTTCAGATCTACTATTTAATTCCTTTCCAGGCACAGGTGAGTACCTGCTCACTTCCAACTTACATTTTGGTCTCAGTCTCATTCTGTCCAACATTACAGCTAATTCACTCTTGCACTGCTAGCATCTGCCCTAATTTTTATAGCATCTTTCACCATCTTTTTACACTTACTTTTTCACTTTCCAGTCTAGTGTTTTCCCTGATTTATTTCTTCCCATATAGTTTTCTGCCTCCAAGGTCTTTCTTACCATCCACATGCATTTAACACACCAGGTTTAGTTTCCAAACAGTCTAACCAGTTCCTTTTATCCCATACTTTGTATCTTCCAGGCATTGGGGAATTTTTATGGCACCCCATGAGGTGAATTAAACACACATTTGTGCTTAAATATAAAAAACCCTCCCACATAATGCATCGGACAGTCCTACTGTCATAAGCAGTTCTACAAGAAGTCTGAAAAAAATGCATCAGGAGCTAATTCCTTATATATACTTGCACCAGCACCGATCCTGTGAGCATCAGCATGGGACATTTCTGTCCAGTGCTGGGTTCATCCCCCAGCACCAGCTCTGCTGCCCAAACACCGGCATTACACAATCACTACAAGACAATGCTGTGGCTGTTTCTTCTCTCACCACCTTCACCCTGTACAGGGAGTCACTCTCTCTCTAGCATTTCTGCTTCCAGGCAGTTCAGCTACGATTGGACCTTCTTACCCTCTGTGCCACATCATTCCTTAGTCACAAAATTACCACTGCTGAGCAGTTACAATTTCAATTTCCCCTTCATAAGCACCAATGCTTTTGGTTCATCCTCTATTAAACCTCTCTGGGCCATGCTCCTTCAGTTACTCATACTCTTTGGATTACTAGCAGCCTTATTCCTCACCTCTGTCTTGAAGGATAGTGGGAAGGGATGAAATTCTTTCACAATTCTGACCTGACTGAAAAAAAAAAAATTCCAATGAAAGTGACATCTCCCATCACAACAGCTTCTTCTCTCTGCTTGAGCAGAAGACTTCCCTGTCTCCTGCCCTGAGGAAGTCAGGCAGTTTTACTACTGGCAGGATGTTAGACAATACGGTAGTTTCTACACACAAGTATAGTCATCAGCATTCACTGCTTCAAAGTCACTGGCACCCCAGAAGCTTCAGGCATACTTCACTAGTTTTCTTTACTCCACCTTTTCAGTAATTTCTTGATAAGGGTTGCTTGAGTCCAGGACTTTTCCTTGTCCTTAGCCAATTGTTTCTGTGAGTAGCCATTGCTTGCAGTGAGGTTTCATTTATTACCCCTCCTCCAACAGGTGCTGACCAGACACAACAAAGCAATCACATAATGGAAGTTTGGAGATAAGCCCAGAAGCCTTGCCATGTTCTGCCAAGGCATCTTTTTGGCCTGTTATTTCAGAAGCCAGGAAAATATAATGTTGGAACCTAAACCTCCTTCCCGGCACTTTGCATATAAAATTGCTGCATTAAGAAATATAAACTTTTCTTGTAATTAGAAGAGAACAATTCGAAGTTGTAAGCTGAGAGAAAGGCAGAAAATATTAACAACTAAACCTAAAATTCTTTGTTTCTGGTTTGTTTTTTTTTTTCTACCGAGGAAAAAATAAATCTTACAGAAATACTCAGGCTGAAGTCTACCTAGCAAAAGATAGGTTTTTTTATCCTTATACTGTGAATAAAATAACAACCAATAGAAATGAGTTAACTTAAAAATGAGTAAGAAAAAACCCAAAACACATAGGCCACTGATACTACAAGAAATTAAGATTTTACTGATTGCTGACATTATTGATATCCACTGTTTCCATTTCTGTGCTACTTAATTATCAAGATGCTTTGTAATTTTTGTTTCTATTTACTATTTTGTCTGTTTACATGGAGTAAGACAAAACAGATCTAACTAAAACTGGAAAGAACAACTTGTCTTACTGAGAACCATTATTGTGATTTACGTATTTATGAAAATGGTCTAAAAGGAATAGTGTACAATAGGTTCCTAGCTAAAGCAATATTCGACTGCCAAAAATAGCTGTACTAGCTGACTGGTTTGTACTTCAGAAGAAGAGAAAAAACCTACTTCTCTGCCATGGTTATGACTTTTCACATTTACACAACAGACAAAAAAAAAAATGAAAACCCCCGTTATGATACGCTTTTTTTAAAATAAAACAAAACCAAACGATTGTGGAACATTCTCCTGCTCTACCACCTAGCACATTGCATCTAAATAACTTCACCTGTCCCAATTGTCACACGTCTGATTTACATACAGTTTTGTAACATGTCTATATAAACTGTCCTTTTTACGTCAAGTGAGGCTCAGATGTTTAAACCAAAACCCTTAACATTGCCTCTACCACGTACCAATCAGTACACCTTTGTCTAACTGCAGTGCTCTGCGTAGAACTTTAAGTTTTATAAAATAAACGTTTCTTTAACAACTGAAAAATGTGATTGTAGTTTTTAAGTATGTGAAGAGCCTCTGTTAAAAATAATGTCCTGGGATTTCTAATAAGCATAATCAAAAAGAGGGCAGAAAATAAGAGAGTTCGTTTGACACTCATCCATTTGCTATGCAGTTACATTATATTTTTATCTTCATACAGGAGCTCAGAAGACTTCTGATGCATATCTTGACACACATCAAGGCAAAGCATGAACAGAGCTAAAAAGTCAATACAAAGTGTTCACTACTAGAAGCAGTTTTACATATCAGCTGAAGAACCAAAGCTGATGCTCCGATTCCCCCCCCCTCCACTGGTTGACAATAAAAATTTGTTCTCATTTGAAGATCAAGTTCTGGAGAAAGGACCAACTATTTCCCAGGCACAGTTCCTAGCTCTAAGACAGTATATTGCAAAAATATAAGAGCCAAATACTACTTTTTCAAAGGCAATCTATTTTCCTTAAAGTTATTTTGGTTGTTTTGGGTTTTTTTTTGTGCCACAAACTCCTGCACAGAGAGATCAACAGGAT